>QRDG01000195.1:304252-480928 GCA_012064385.1 Puccinellia tenuiflora
GAATCAAGTCAATTTCACTACTGCAATATCTTCACTGTCATTTCCTCTATATATAATCTCAAAGAATTTGGTGTGATTTACATGCCCGGTCAAATCCCAAGCAGATAATCTACAGGCCGTGTCAGTACAATGCTCTGATTCCGGATGCCGCAGCGGCGCGCGGCCGAGCCCAACCGGCACAAGCCGTAGGGCGGAGCGGGCACGCGCCGGCGCGCGCCCGGCGAGAAGAGAGAGAGAGAGGGGCGATGCAGGAAGCGCCTACAAGGCGGCGTCGAGGAGCATCATCGGCTTGGCGGTGGTCGCGGCGGCGGCGCCGTGGAGTAGGCGGTCGGCGAACAGCTGGAGCGCCTCGCGCATCCACCAGTGCGGGCACCGCTCCATGGCCTCCCGCACGGAGACCCAGCTCCGGCCCCGCCCGGACTCCATCTCCGGCCACCGCTCCAGCTCGTCGGTGACGCGCAGCGGGAACATGTACCCCTCGTAGGTGGCGTCGTAGCGGCGGCTCCGGTAGCGCCAGCTCCCGAGCTTGGCCCCCGTCTCGCCGCGCACGCCGGCCTCCTCCAGGGCCTCCCGCCGCGCCGCCTCCTCCATGGACTCGTCCAGCTCCCACCCGCCCTTGGGGAACATCACCCCCGCGCTCGCGCCCTTCTTCCGCGAGCTGATCACCAGCACCTCCACCTCGCCGTCCCCGCCGCGCTCCCGGTACGGGATGCACCCCACCACGATGCGCCCGCCGGTGCTCGCGCTGTACCGCTGCAGGTCACGCCCCTGCCTCGCAACCATCACCGCCGCCATGGATAGATGTATTATCAAAGATCCTGTATTCCTGTTCGGATTCTTGGTTTCTTGCTCAACACCGATCGATGGAGGTCGAGGAAAGGATTCTCAGATATGGAGCTCGGTCGCGCTATGTTTGGATCTGCCAGTGGGATGGGCAGGTGGAGCTGGATGGATATGAGCCAAATGGGGGCGGGGATGCTCGGCTATTAATAGGATTTTGAGCTTGGTGGCTGTGGTTGGCGATGGCGGGCAGCGTGGTTGCCGAGTGAGGGAGAACGTGACAAAGGTGGGGCAGGTGGACGACAAAAGGTTGGCAGTGACTGATGGCCAGGTGGCGCGTGGACGCGGTGCATCATAGGCCTATGTTGCCCCTGGGGTATCTATCTGGCTTCTTTTCGTGTGGTGATCCTGTTTTGGGCAGCTGTCTAATTTGAGCCTCTGGATGATGTTGACAAGGTGAGGATCTAGAGTTATTTGACTCTTAAAGTTGTTGTTCTATGTTCTTACTACTATTGCAGTCTCTCTTTTTCTAGAAGCATGGGAAATTGGGAATGATGGATGGATGAAGGATCACGTGTACTCTAGTTGGGTTGTGGGGTGCTCAATCAAAAGGAGAAAACCATCCCGATGTTTGTCATAAGTTGAGTTGTTCAAAACATGGGATTAACTGCCCTAGAAGAAAAAAAGGCCTTGATGAAGAGACAACCTATTTTTGTGCTAAAGGTGAACCAATCTGTTGATCATCACCAATTGTACAAATATAGTATAGTATTTTTTTGTCGTAATACTGCAACAGCTTGTTGTGCCAAATCCGTACAGCCAGCCACGGTTGATTGACGATGACCACAGAATCTCGTATGCGGCCAGCAGTCGGCAGTAGCTCTGTGGTGCATGGACCGCGCGCACGCAAGCTGATCGGAAGTCGGACAAAGCGGGAATCAAGCGCGTCGGCGACAGCATCTCCGGCTTCGCAGCTGCTTCACCTCGATCTTTCTTTTCTCCTGGCTGGCTCCAGTCTACCGGACTGACGGCGCTGGCTCTCTCACGCGCTCTCCACTCTTCTCTTCCACTCCTAGTCAGCTAGTCCTATCCGAGAACGTATCCAGTGCACCCGTGGAATCTATGCACCCGATGCACCCAACCCCAAAAACAACCCTCTAAAATGTTTCAAAAAATACGAAAAAAAGTTTGGAAATACATTATGCTCATATCTAATATGTCACAAAATTTTAACTTCAAATTCGTAACAGAACTCAAGAAACAAAATAGACAAATCCGAGAGTGAATAGTGCCAAAATACAAATTGGGTTTTGAATTTGGCCCATTTGTCACTGTTGATACAAATTTGTCATTTTCACTGTTCAAGTTCTGTTACGAATTTGAAGTTAAAATTTTGTGACATATTAAATATGAGCATAATGTATTTCCAAACTTTTTTTCGTATTTTTTAAAACATTTTAAGGGGTCGTTTTTGAGATTGGGTGCACCGGGTGAATAGATTACACGGGTGCACTGGATACGTTCTCAGTCCTATCTACCCCCCTCTCGCGCATGCCCGTGCCTGCTGCAGCCTAAACAAAACCCCATGCTTAGCGTGCCCTAAACAAACAAAGTAAACACACGTTCAAAGTCCATCTTTGAATCTGATGATGATGAGTAGTAGGTTCTTTCTTACTTGCTGGGTGCTAGCACGTTGGTCCTATTCTACATATATTTATCGCTGGTCTCTACTCCTATCGTCTTCGGTCGTGCACCAGCCAGCTGAGTTCACAACTGCGTCGATGATGTGTTCATTCTTCTTTTTGGAGCGCTTTGCGAAAGTAGGAACTGAAGTATCAGAGCATCTCCAATTGCAGCGTCAATAGACAATAACCGTCTGGATACGCGGCCAGACGGGCTGTATCCGCGCCCGCTCTTTCCAGTCGATGTCCCAAATGAAAAATTTTGAGATAAAATTTGAACTTGAAATAACATAAATTTCATTCAAATTTTACGTGTTTGAGCAAAATTTGATAAACCCTAAATCTAAACCTAATCTTACGACGGCGGTAGTCCAAGACGCTGAAGTCCAGCAATTCGTCTTTGACCGCCGCCATCGTCCTCCTCCTTGTCCTTGACGACGTCGCTGGGCCCCGCTTCGCGATCGTCGGCGGTGAGGATCACACGCAGGCCTTCTCCTCGTCCAACACTGGGATGTCGTTCATCGACTCCTGCAGCACAGCGGCCAGACCGTGGCAGCCCTCGGGAGTGGGTATCGACCGCTTTTATCGCCGCCTCGAAAGTCCGCATTGACGTTGCCGTGCAGCAGAGACGAAACAACTGCGGCGCTGCCGGCGTCATGAATGACCGGGCGGCTCGGCTCCTGTATCGATGACACGGCTGGCCCATCCGCCAGTTTCACGCCCGCAATTTCGTCCGGTGCGTTCAAGCGGATCCCGACGCGGAGGAGACGCGTTTGACGGGATATTAATTAGCTCACGCCGGACAAAACTAGACGTCAAATTTCTTCCGTCGCGTCTGTCGTGGTGGGTTGCACGGCATATCCATCGAGGATGGAAAGAAGTGTGGGACGAGGCAACGATGGCGCTCGCGCGGGATTGGGTAACAAGCATGCAAACACACGCGATGTACCCAGGTTCAGGGCCCTCTTGTGGAGGTAACACCCCTACGTCCTGCTCTTCTTGTTTCTTATTGCTTGATCACAGAGTACGGGCTACAAGGTGTTCCTGGAGTTGTTTTCGGGTGGCAGCCGGCTGGAAGTCCAGGCCGGCTGGAGGTTGGCGATGATCCTGCTTGCTTGCTTGCGTGTCTGTTCTATCTTCTCTACTTGCCTCACGCAGGAGGCTCTAGCCCGCCTTATATAGGCAACGGGTTAGGGTTTTGGGTTAAAAGGAAATTACAGGGTTGCCCTAGGACATCAACTACTCTCTGGTCCGGCTGGAGCACGTTGTCATGATTCTGTACAGAGAACACCCGACAGGAAGTACTGTTCACTGGGAGCGGTTACGCGGGGCTGGCCCACTGGTACGGAGCTGTCAGTTGGTTTGTCCGGCTTCAGTCCAGCCGGACGTTGGCGTCCGGGTGGACGCAGGCAGCCCGATCCAGCCGGCGTGATCCAGCCGGCGTAGCGCAGCCGGCATGAGGAGTTTGAAGGAGTGAGCCTCTTTGGGGTATCCGGGGTTCATCTCCCCAACACTAGCCCCCGAGATCGTGGAGTCTTGCTAGCTTGCTGGGAAGACTTCGCGATCTTCCCCTTGTCTTGGTTGTCGCGGTTGAAATATTGAAGTTGGAGATAGTGCCGGCTGAAACTGGAGCCGGGTGGAGCTGAAGCCGGATGAAGATGAAAACCCGTGCGTGGGGAAAGCTCTGCGGGCTCCCTCAATCTTGGTTGCATACTGTCAAAGCTGACGATGGCTTGTTCGGCTGCGTGGAGCCAGAACTGAAGACCCTGGCGGCATCGCATGGTCGGCCTGAGGGCTCGGGTAGTGGCTTACGTCAGCCACGCCTCCACGTCTTGTCCGTCTAGAGGCTCTTTCTGGGAATCGAGGCAGAGCGCTTCAGCTTTGTCGCTGGGATCTTCTGTGACAACCGTTTGTTAGTGGGATCCTTTGCGGGTGGTTCGGTCGTAACCGCGCGCGACGTGTCGTGTGGAGGCACGATCTTGCCCACAGCTCCCCGCTTTAAAAGAGGAAAGAGGGGGGGGGGGGGACGATACAGGCTACCGTTTCCCATTCTCCAGCTTGTGCCCTAGCCTCGGCCCTCTTCGAGTGCGTCGCATTTCCTCGCATTCTTCCAGCGTTTTCTTCTTCTTCGCCGGCGGCGCTCTTTCTCCGACGAGGAATCGAACATCAATGGCGAGATCTGGAGCCTGGATGGGGTCCAGCGTTGATGGTGCTGAGCTCAAGAGGCTCCGCAGTGGGATGCTCATTGGCCGGAAAGAGGAGGTCGGGACCCGTGTTCCTGACGACGATGAGATTTCGCTGGTCGCAGCGGCGAACGAGTCTGTGGTGTTCTCCTCGCATCTGGCGAGGGGGTTGGCATTGCCGGTGAGCCCCTTCCTCCGGTAGTTCCTCGACTTCTACGGCTTGCAGCTTCACCACTTGGGGGTCAACAACATTACGCTGCTCTCCTGCTTCGTCACCCTCTGCGAGGCGTATCTGGGCCTCTGGCCTTGCATGGAGCTGTTTGGGTTGTTCTTCTTCCTCCGTGCCCAAACTTGCGACAAGAGGTTGCGGGAGCGTGGAGGCGTCTCCGTATCCATGAAGAATGTTCTCTTCCCCAAAGTTCATCTGCTTGAATCCATCAAGAAGTGGCAGAGCAGCTACTTCTATGTCCAGAACCTCATGGCGGAGGACCGGATTGGGCTTCCTCGGTTCGTGAACTTACTGCCTGCCGACAGGTCCTGGAACCGGAAGATGCCTGTTGATGAAGATCTGGAGGTGGCTGTGACGGCTCGGATGAAGGACCTGATCGCGAGCGGGCTTACCTCCAGGGACTTGACGCTGGCCTGGCTGGCCCGACGGGTGTACCCGCTGCAGGCTCGGGCGCATAAGATGTGCTTCTATTCGGGCCTCCGGGATCCCACTCGGGCTTGCATGGAGGTCCTGGAGTTAAACGAGCTGCGCCGCTGGGCCGGCCAGGTGATTACCGATGGGATCAAGCGGAATTGGCGGTTCGGCGTGGAGCCATTCTCTCGCGCGCGGCGCGCTCCTGTGGTTAGTTTCTTTCGCCGTTTCTTGTCTTGAGTTTCTTCGAGTCGGCTGGGGAATTAATCCGGCTGGCGTGTCTTTGCAGATTTGCGAGCGTCAGAGGGCTGAAGACCTTGACGCCGTCTTCGGGGAGGACCGGCCCGGTCCCCTCCTTGAGGAGCAGATGGCCCCTGATGAAGAAAGTGCCTCCGACTATGAGGCGGACGACGAAGAGACCGCCTCGGATGCTGAGGCAGACGACGATTCCCCCGTCGCGTCCGACGCGGGGAAGCGGTCGGTCAGGCATGATGACTCCACGGAGTCGTCTGATGGCGCCGATGGTGCCGATGTCGAGGATGATGGCGATGGTGGTCGCGCCGTGGCGAGCCCCGCCGCGGCCGACTCTGATTCTGACCGGGCCGCCCGCGGGGGCCCGGGCTTGGGGCGCGTTGAAGTGGCGCCAGCTCCGGCTCCCCGCGGTAAGCCTCCCGCGCCCGGTTTCGCCGAACAATCTAGCGGCGGTGGCATGCAAGTGTTTGTCAATCTCTCCAGTAGCTCCGATCCGGACTCTGAGGGTTCTTCTTCCGTGCTAGCTTCCAAGCCGGGCGTGTCCGGCCGCAGAACGAAGGCGCTGGAGGCGAGTGTCCGGAAGGCTCGGTCGGTGCCCTCCCCCAGGTTGTAAAGGAGAGGTGGTCGAAGGCGGCCGCCGACTCGGACGCGGGCGAGAGCATCCGTAGGCGAGGTAGCGCCGCCTGGAGGTCGTCCGGCTAGAGCTACAAGGTGCTCCTGGAGCTGTTTTCGTGTGGCAGCCGGCTGGAAGTCCAGGCCGGCTGGAGGTTGGCGATGATCCTGCTTGCTTGCTTGCGTGTCTTTTCTATCTTCTCTACTTGCCTCACGCAGGAGGCTCTAGCCCGCCTTATATAGGCAACGGGCTAGGGTTTTGGGTTACAAGGAAATTACAGGGTTGCCCTATGACATCAAGTACTCTCTGGAACGGCTGGAGCACGTTGTCATGATTCTGTACAGAGAACGCCCGACAAGAAGTACTGTTCACTAGGAGCGGTTACGCGGGGCTGGCCCACTGGTACGGAGCTGTCGGTTGGTTAGTCCGGCTTCAGTCCAGCCGGACGTTGGCGTCCGGGTGGACGCAGTCGGCCCGATCCAGCCGGCGTGATCCAGCCGGCGTGGTGCAGCCGGCATGAGGTGTTTTAAGGAGTGAGTATCTTTAGGGTATCCGGTGTTCATCTCCCCAACAGCGTCCAATAAAACTTGGGCGGTACTCACATCTTGGATAAATCAATTTCTAGAGTGGCGAGTGTAAGGCCATCTCCAACGCGCCGACCCAAACGGACCTGTTTTTTGTCCGTTTTTCTCCGTTTGGATCGCGAAACGGACACGCATCCGGTTGTGTCCGGCCGTTTTTGGCCAGTGCACCCAACGCGATACCCAAACCCAAACGGACAGCTCGTCGTCGCCGCCGTCCCCGTCCCCGCGCAGCTCGCCGTCGTCGCCTCGCGCTGCCCGCTCACGCGCTACTTGTTGTTGTTGCTTGCTGCTGCCGCTGCCCCGCCGCTCGCTGCTGCCCCCATCCGCGCCGCTTGCCGAGCTCCTGTTCGAGTCCCCGCAGAGGACCTGGCGACGACCTCGTCCCGCGCCGCGTGCGTTCCCCATCAGCTAGCTAGCTAGCATCCGTCGACCAAGGTAGCTAGCAGCACACAGAGAATCCGTCGCTGTCGCCCGTGCCGGTTCAGTAGCTAGCTAGCTAGCTAATTTTAAGCTGAATCGATTCCTTGGATTATCCCAGGCTAGCTAGCTAATTTGAAGCTGCGACCGGTCCAGCAGCTAGCTGCGGCCGAAAAGTTGTGGCTGGCGGTGTGCAGGGGGATAGAGGCGCCGGCGCGGTGAATCGACATCGATGCTATGCCCGCGTGCTCGCGTGCGCGCTGTCAGCCGCCGTGAGCGCGTCCTCGTCGCCGCCGCCTGTGCGCCGCTGCTGCTGCCATTTGCCCGCGCGCCACCGCCCTCGAGCTCGTCCCGTCCGGCCGCCATCGTGCCGTGCAGCTAGTCCCCATCGCCGACCGCAGAGGAAAGAGAGAGGAAGAAATAAGGGGAAAGGTGGGAGTGTCACTGACATGTGGGACTTCCATTAGGTGGGACGGACGCATGAGGATAGAAACGGAGCTCCGCGCACGTCCGTCTTGACCCAAACCTGGCCCAAATTTAGAATAAAATGAATCAAAACGGACACAAAATCCGGCCCCTGTCCGTTTACGTCGACGCGTTGGATGCTGATTTTTATCCAAACGAACGCAACTGGACGGAAACGGACGAAATGGGTCGTCACGTCGAAGATGGCCTAACACGTTGCGACCGGGTCGGAGAGAGCGACGGACAGAGATGCGAGAGTATCCGATCGAGGAGCTGAAAGCAGGACGCCGGCGGTGTGCACGTGGCACAGGGCGCTCCACGGCTGCCTTTGCCCTTTCTCGCGGGGACGGCGCGTCGGCTCGCGGGGACGGCGCATCGGTCGCGCGCCGTGTTCTTCCTGGTCGGCGGTGCGATCGAACCTGACGGTGGTCTGCGCGCGGGTCGGTGCCCGAGATCGCCGCCAGGGGCTTCTGGCGGCCGGCTTCTGACACTGCCGCCGACCAACCACCCACCCGAGCTGCCGTTTACCGAGATGGTTTGACATTTTGCCGCCGTTAATCTAATCGAACCGGCCGCCGGATAGCATACGCAGTGCAGTGTGCCGACGGCAGGATTATTTCTAGTCTGCCTTCCCGCACCCGCGTGCCACGTCGTCGGTCGGTCGATCGATCGGACCCCTCCTCCTGCAAAACGTGTAGTGGTATCATTTATGTTGTTTACACAAAGATTACGGATGTAAATGTACCGAATTTTTAATCGGATTTTGCTGTTATCGTTTCCTTTTTCTCATCGAAATCAAATCGGAGCGGATAAAGCAGACCGGGATAAGGATTCAGATGTACAGTATGCGATTACGGATTCAGACCCATGTTTTACCGGTCCAAGATCTCAGGACCGTTTGGCCATGAACGGGGTCGGATTTGGGAAACGCTTCCTTCCCCCCGGGGATCATGAGCTTCCATCCTCCGCATGCGTAGCCATCGGATGAGGCATGATCGTACGTGCGTCATTTTTTTTGGCCCTACCAACCCACCGTGGCACCGCCCCCCATCAACAAAATATCTGGCCTGCTGCCTTATCCTCTCCTTCGATCGACTTTATTCTCCACCGCTCGCTCTCGCTCCGCCTACCGTTCTCTCTGCCCATCTCTATAGCTCATCTGCACTTCTCTCCGGCGGGAAGCCATGGCGGCAGGATGCGCCTTGCGACGAAGACATGAGGGTAGTGGTGTTGCTGCAAGGGCCCTCGGTGCGGCGGTGCCTGGCCTAGCCTTGAAGCTCCTCTCAGATTCTCTCTGACGGGGCAGCAGGGCGATGGCGGCGTGATGCGAGTACTGCGACGAGGAGGAGAGGGTAGTGGCGCTGCTACGAGGGGCTACCTCGCCGCTGCGGAGTGGCTGTCGGTGCATGGAGCGGTTGCCGCCAGTGCTGCAAGGGAAGACGACGCTGCTGGCCTGCTGCGGACCACAAGCCTGGGCGGCGGCGGCGGATCTGTATTTGCTATGAGGAATTGCTGCAAGCCATGGCCGTTGGTGCCATCAAAAGGTGTGCACTACAGAAGGCATCCGAGAGCAATCGTCATTTATTTGCCCTTTTTTCTTCATGTGGTGCAATTTTTTGAAAGATTTGTAGCATAAAGTCCCCCCTTTTGATGCAAATCCATAGAACATGTGTAGCAAGTTCCTTCTTCACACGATGATTTTTTTCCTTTGATGTGGTGCAAATATTTGAAAGCTTTGTAGCAAAAAGTATCCCCTTTTGATGCAAATTGTTAGAACAGATGTAGCATGTTTATTCTGCGTAGCAATTTTTTTTGATTTGGTGCAAATGCTTGGAAGCTTTGTAGCAAACAATTTCCTCTTTTGATGCAAATTCCTATATCAGTTGTAGCAAATTTCCTTTTTATATGACGCATTTTTTCTTCCAGATGTGCAAATTCTTAGAACTTGTGTCGCAAATGTCTTATCCTTGCGATGCAAATCCACATAAGAGATGTAGCAGAATTTTCTAGGTTTTTCCAGGTGTCCATGGCAGCACCTCCGACCGGTGCTGGTGATGGCCGGAGTTGGGCGTGGAGGCATATTGCTCCCAGGGATCAACGGCGTTGCTGCCGGGGTGGAGCCGTGGAGGGGGTGCATCCAGGGGCACAGTGGTGTTTCTTCAATTGGTGTGCACGACGGTGCTGCCAGTACCACGGCGTTGCTACTAGCCGCCGGCGAGAGGAGCATGGTAGCTAAAGGTGCCAGAGCTGTGAGCGATGGACGGGGCCATTAGAGTCTCGTAGTGGAGAGGAGGCGAGCGACGAGATGTAAGGGATTTTTTTATTTCCTTGGTGCGTGAAGCAGTGCGGATGGCGTGCGGCCAAACACAGTGTTGACCACGTACGACAGGGACACGTGTCGGCTTCTCCATGGGGAGGATCCGGGGGGATTATCCCCCGGGGGACGCTCAGCGCTTCCCGTCGGATTTTGTTGCGGGGAATTAAGATTTCGTGAGGTTGAAGATCTCGAATTGTTCTCTTTTCTGATAGTTATGGTCATGTATACCTCGGTATGCTCTACAACCAAAAATAATTTTAAACTAGCTAGTAGGGTAACAAATTTATAATCCGTAGTCAGTACAGTGACTATTTAACTATACTAGTTGAATGCCCGTACGTTGCTACGGATCTTCAATTTATTTGCCATACATGTAAATACAATTTTAGTGAATATTCTAACATTTTAACGACAACACCTTCCTGCTTAGATAAAGAGTATGGGGTTTAGGTTATTGAAACTACAAATTATACTCGCTCAAAAAAAAATATACAAATCCATGATCTTGATATGTCACCCTTTTACCATTCACATCAATTCCTTGACAGAGTTCTTTCACCATTGCGTCACCAGTGTGTTGAGTATTCACCTCACTCCAACAGCACCGAATGCCATTGTATTTCGTAGTCATACACCCCAATAACATGCTGCCACTAATAACCATTTTGCATTGGTGGTTTTCCGTAGTCATACTCCCCAAGAACATGTTGTCACTACCCATTCTGCATTAGTGGTATTTCGTAGTCATACACCCCAAAACATGTTGTCACTAACCATTTTGTATGGGTGTTTGCTCCAACTGTGTCAAATTGTTATAGTCTCCCCCCTAGACCATGACTCCAGAGAGCTTGTAGTCTTGCAACAATCATCCCACTTTGAAGGATAGTAATCGTGGTGGTTTCCACCCCTGCGTAGAGTTGTGAAATATCTAGCCATTTTTCAAAATAATTTCACAAGGTTCAAAAGCCCCAAATGAAGTTATGTTTTCCTCACCTTTCCGTTTCTAATCATAGCATGAGAGCAAGATCAACTCATAAGAAACCTTCTAATACATGGAGCAACAGATAAATGTATGGACACATAAATAGGAAAATCACTTTATTAATGGTGCTACACAAATGGTGCCACATAAAAAACAATGTCTTTGTGGTACTCCATGCGTTGCTACCCCAATGGTGCCATCAAATACAATGTCTTCAAG
Source organism: Puccinellia tenuiflora (assembly GCA_012064385.1). Taxonomy (NCBI): domain Eukaryota; kingdom Viridiplantae; phylum Streptophyta; class Magnoliopsida; order Poales; family Poaceae; genus Puccinellia; species Puccinellia tenuiflora. The sequence continues at coordinate 315,387 of QRDG01000195.1, forward strand.
AAAATATGACAATAACGAAACTGAGTAGTATTTTCATCTTGATATTGAGCTATACATAAATTTATTTGAGGACAACCTCCAGTTTCATTTATAATATCTAACTAATGACAATCTAGCAAAGAGGGTTCCAATCTAAGTCAAACTATGAAATAAATGAAAATGCCCAACTTATATAAAAAAACAAAGCCTCGACATTATCAGCTAAAGGGAGAGCTTAATTACTCTCACTCAGTTATTAAAGAAAGCCTCGACATTATCAGCTAATGGGAGAGCTAACAAGAAATGCACAACTTAGACAAAAAAAAGACTCGACATTGTAAGTAAAAATCATGCAAGCATCATCAATTTCTGCTATTAACAAATAATCATCTACCAGAATTGTGAAGCAAATAAGATCTCCATCAATTGGGTCAATCAATCTCACATTGCAGAATATGAAAGAATCACCAATCATATTTTTCCGAAATAACTTTTAAGTAACAATCATCAATTAGAAAATCAGATCTCCTAAGAATAAAAATAAAATGTAAAAGGAGAGGCAGAGCTACATTTTCTCTAAACCTCCTAAAACTCGTGCAAAATTCCATAATTCAGAGGAATTGTTTTTTCATGAAACGGCAATTGTTAGCAGATACCTGCAGTGATTTCCCTAGTCGTACCATCTTTTAGACTGGGTTGCAGTGTACTAAGAAATTAGTGTAAAGGAGCGATTTGCTAGATGAACCGGTCTGAATATCCCTTGCTATTGATTAATAGCAAGGGAGTTGGTCCTATTGCAAGTAACAACATAGGATCTTGTGAGATGTAGATGTATAAAAAAAAATTGTGAGAGAAGTAGTTGGCATGCATGATTTTTCAGTCATGATTTTGGAACACAGAAAAAATTGAATAACCTTAAACTCCTGCATTAGTCATATAATTTTTTACAACAGTAAAAAATACCTTATTTTGGGTTGACAGGAGATGAGAAACTCCAACCCTATAAATCTGTCGACGTGTGGGTCCTGGCTTTGCTGAGCATGTTCACTCGTATAATCTGTCAGCCCTGTAACTCATAAGCCTGTGAAGTAAAAGTAACGGCTCAAAAAAATAATGGGGAAAAAATCATGCAGCCACAAATTAGCACAATACTGACCAGTAGAGGGTTTCTGTTTTCCGTAGATTAGTTGCGGACAGTACAAACATTACCAAGCTCCCACCATATGGTGAACCCTGCAAATTCTTAATGGGTACTTTTCATTTCTAATAAGCATGTAACACGAAGCAATTCAAAATATGTGTACGGAACAAAACTCAACATAAAACCATGCCAACTGCTACTCTGCTATCACTACTGTGAAAAAGGAAAAGAAAACAGAGAAGGAAAATTTGTTTGGTTTCTTTAGAGGGTCCAATTTAAGCAACCTTCCAGGATATGAAGGAAAGAGATACATGCCGTATATTTGGGTGGACAAATGGTTTGGGTTACAGAGAGTCAGAGGAGAGACAGATAAAGAACTTTCATGGTGCTACCCCGCAATAAAAAAGAACTTTCATGGTGCCCCCGGTCTTCCTATTTTCAAGAGGCTGAATCCAAGTTTTGGTCAGTACCCGGTGATAACATACACCCTAGGTTAATACAGGTCTAACTGAAACAAATAGTTCAGTGAAGGAGACACACACCTCATACAGATTTGAGGAAGGTCCCAGGACTGCCCGCAATGCTGATTTGCATCCTCAACATCGATCACACTGTTGTTCAGGCGAGGCTCCAGTCCGCAGTGTGTGCGTACCAGAGAAGGCCGGATTTTCCCATCGTAGAGGCCGAGCCCGTGGATGAGCTCCAACCTCTCTGGTCTGATCACGGGGAGGCGGAGGCCGAGACTGCGGCCAGCGAGCGGTGCTACATGGGACCGGGACGAAGGGCGGCCGGATCAGAGCCGGCGCGTAGACGAGAGGGACGACACTTTTTGTGGAGGCGGCAGCCAGATGCGACGAGGGGGCTGAAATTTTGGTCATCGCAGCGAGGGTTTCATTTGCCTGAGAGAAGGCCATGCGATGATTTCTTACTGAGCGAAGAACATCGTAGCACCGTCGCTGCCTCTGTGCTATAGCGTGAGAGGCGGAGCGCGAGGAGCTCCTCGCCACCGCCCCACTACCTCCTCCATCTCCTCCGCGTACCGGCCGTCCTCATCTCCTGCAATCGAGCTCGGCCCCAACTCTCCCTCTGGAGGCGCTCAACAGCGAGCGGAGGCCGGCTTCGGCGGCCACCTCCTCGAGGAGAGTCATCGGCAGGGGTTAGAGGAACGGGGAGGAGCGGGGGCGCCGGGCTAGGGCGGCGGCGAGATGGAGGTGGCGGGGTAGAGGACCGCGGCGGTGATGGCGGCTGGTCTCAGATCGGGGGTTGGCGACGAGCCGAGATCCTACTTTTCCAGGGGATACGTGGGCGATGGTCGGTGGTGGTCTGCCGATTGACGTACGATGGGCCCACAAGTCGGAGCGCTCAGGGGAGAGAGGACGACAGACGATGGGGTTGACGGACGAACGTCCAACTCCAATATTATAGTATAGATATGTTGCGGTTTAACAGACGAACTCGCCAACGACTAACCTGCTAGATTAGTTAATTTACGCTTTTCGGTCAAATCGGATTGTTCGATCGGTTTAAATTCATCGGATGATCCTATTTAGTTTTGGACGATACTTTTTCGGATGCTATTTGACACACCTTTTTTTTACATATTCTACCTAGATGTCGGTTTAAAATTAGATATCCCTTTTCGATTCGATTAAACGTACTACCTCTGTCCTAAAAAAAGGAGCCTGCGCATGCGCATGCGCATGCCTGCAGCAGCCTAAACAAGCTCCATGTGTGTGCCCTAAACAAAACAAAGTAGCTAGAGACCCACGTTCTCGGTTCTTCAAAGTCCATCTTTGGGTCTGGTGATGATGATGCGTACGTAGGTACGTTCGTGCAGGGTCGGTCGCCGTTAGTATGTGTGTACACGTACGTCCAACTCAAACTTTACTTCACCCTGTGGCGCCGGTAACACGCTGCGACCGGGTCGGAGAGACGACCGAGCTGAAGGCGACGGCCGGCGGTGTGCACGTGGCACAGAGCGCTCCACTGCTGCCTTTTCCCTCTCGCGGCGGGGGCGGCGCGTCGGCCGCCGTGTTTTTCCTGGTCGGTGGTGCCTGACTGGCTGGCCGACGGTGGTGCGCGCGCGCGTCGGTGCCCAAGGTCGCCGGCCGGCGCTGACTCCGGCGGCTTCTGCTGCCTCGATCGATCGTGCGTGACACGCAGATGACGTTCACCATCGATCATGCATGTGCGTGCATAGCTGACCTGAGTAGTACTGTATATTATACTCTCTTCTTCTGCTGTCTGACGAGAATGCACGGGCACGGCAACACGGGGATCGATACTGCCGACTTCGATCTGACACCGCCGCCCACCCGAGCTCGAGCTGCTATCGTCGTGATCATCACCTGTCCCGACAAGGTTTGACATTTCGCGACGGTAATCTAATCTAATTAACCGGGCAGTCGGCGGCAGATCAGATCACGTACGTCATACGCATCACGCAGCTGCCGCAACACACCACCGGAGTGCAGAGTGTGCCGACGCTAGCTAGGATTTGTTTACAGTACGTCTGCCGTGATAAGAAAATTAGAGACTGTGTCGTGCACGGGCAGGGACGGAACCAGAAATGAGATATAAGGGGGGTCAATTACATAATAAGTAATATAGAGGGGGCCATATAGCTAAATTAGACTAAATTTTGGGCCAAATCCACAAATTATCAAAGGGGATTTAAAAAAAAAATCAACCATGGGGGGAGCCATGGCCCCAGCTAGCACCCCCCTGGTTCTGTCCCTGTGCACGGGCGTGCCACGTCGCCGATCGGATAATACGATCGCTTTAGAACCGATTTGAAAGCGGGCTTGCGGCGGAAATCACTATCCGGTGACATCCTACTGAAGACCGGATATCAACATACTCGTAAGAAAAAGTAGCTACACTTACTTATTTGCTTACCTGTAAATTCACAGCTCATCCTCACGCATTGTCCAACGGAACGTGCTCAGGTACGTTCTACTCAGGGACGGAGCTAGCAGGGGGCGAGCTGGGGCCATGGCTCCCCCCATGCTAGAAAAAATTAGTGAAAGCCCTCTTATAAAGTGTGGATTTTAGCATCAGATTAACCTATGTGGCCCCGTCCATACTAAAGAATGTAGAATTGGCCCCCTTTATATGAAATTCCTGGCTCCGTCCCTGGTTCTACTTAGCTGATATGCAGCGGATATACTACTGTACGGATCTGCGCCGCGTGCGTCCTCCGTCATCTGGCCCTCTCGCTCTGTATTTTTTGCCGAATCTGGCCGTTATGGCTAACTAATAGCATGTGTGGCAATTACTTAATTGAAAATACAAGACTGCAAAATGGCATGTAGATTGGTGAGGTTTTTGGTTTTTTTGAAACGAGACTAAAATATTTGCCTGTTCTACTGGTTGAGGAAGAAAGAGTTTAAAAAGTTTACATGTAAGAAGTACAACCGCCACGCCAAAAAGACTGCAACGAAAAACTTTTCCGCGATGAAAGGCACCAAATCCAGTGGCTATATATGATCGTCAACAAGGTATTCCATGTGGCAGAAGACCGCCATGTTCCTTTCGTTCTAGATTTTCCAGGTGACGGGCATGGCGATCGAAGCAAGAGATTTTCGCAGAAGAGAAGTGAAGATGAATGTTGCGCGAGAGGGGCTGGCTAACTACCCGGATCAATGTTGATTGTCCACTGAATAAATAGCCGGAAGCAACAACTACCCGAGAGAGTGAGCGAGGAAATAAAAAGAGCAAAGGAGACGGACAGCTACCGGCTCACGACGGAAGAGGGGACCGGCGGTCAACTGCAACACTCACTTTGAACCTAGGAAACTCACACTACAATTTTGAGTTTCAAACAGGCGAAACATGTACACCAAAACACAGACTGGGTAGACAACTTCCTGCAAAATATTTAAGATGCCAGGAGTCGGTAAGACATTCTCACCCACGATAAACTGCCAAGACCGACCATAGACGTATTTTTTGGCAAACATGATTCCGGGAAAAGGAGGATTAGATAATCATCATAACTTACGCACCATCATCTGCCGAATACAAGAGGTTTCTTAACATGTTCTACATACAACTTACAACATTCGCATAATCTACGTCTAACTTCCAGCGATCCCTACACACATCGGCACCGATTCCACAGCAGCAGCAACAGCTACTTGCATTCTAGCAGTGTCATCGTTAGGCAGCAAGTCGATGCTAGGAGCCTCTCCATCCCCTCAAAGGCCGGCCAGCATGCTAGGCTCGCTAGCCCTCGTTGGGTGACGGTAGCGGCTGCACGGCATCGGCCTCTCCCAGGTTTGGAGTTTTAACATCAGGAGCAGTTTCAGTGCTGAGCACCCCCTCTCCCACGACGACAACAGGAGGAGACTTGTCAACTTCTGTTCGATCCGAAGTTCCATCGTCACATGCATGCTCGGTGCTTGGAGCTTCTGCTCCTGTTACCACCATATCCTCACCGGATGTAGGTTGAGTGTTTAGCAGCTTTAACTCTTCTCCGGTCTGTTCAGTACTAGTACGCTCCGCATGATCTGGCCCTGTGGCAACTGGTTCAATAGTCTTTTCACCTTGCGTAGGTGCATCTGCTTCTTCATTCTGTGCTGGTCCTGTAACCAAGGCTACCGCAGCTTCCCCTTGAGCCGATTCAACGTTTTCCTTTTGAGTAGGCGCATCGTCCCCGTTCTTTGCTTCTGGTTCTGTCGTAGATACTTGGACGTTGCCAAGGTCCGTTGGCACAGATGCTTCTTTGCTCGGATCAGCTTCGGTACTAGCATGCTCTGCAGTCTCTGGCTTTATGGCAGACGATTCAACGTTTTCCTTTTGAGTAGGCGCATCGTCCCCGTTCTTTGCTTCTGGTTCTGTTGTAGATACTTGGATGTTGCCAAGGTCCATTGGCACAGGTGCTTCTTTGCTTGGATCAGCTTCAGTACTAGCATGCTCCGCAGTCTCTGGCTTTATGGCAGTGGATTCAACGTTTTCCTTTTGAGCAGGCGCATCGTCCCCGTTCTTTGCTTCTGGTTCTGTCGTAGAAACTTGGACGTTGCCAAGGTCCATTGTGCTACCATCCCCAGGACCAGCGGCTTCTGCGCTACCTACTTGCACATGAGACGTTTCACAAATAGGCTCTACTTCTGCTCTAGCAATAGCAGAACCACCACTGGGCTCTGCTCCTCTAGCAATAGCAGAAACAGCATCAAGAGTAGTTTCCTTACTTCCCTCTGAATCACCAGCTTCAGCCACCTTGACAGAATCGTCCTCTTCCGAGTCTTCTGAAGGAGAATATCCAACTAAATTCATAGCATGGGAATCATCATCAGTCCGGCTACTGCTTGGATTGCCACCACCGGTTTCACTGGAGGTTTCTTTCATTTTCTCATGTTCATTTGGAGAAGCAGATATAGAGGCGCTATTCTCCAATCCATTTTGTTCTGCTGGCTGATTTACGTCAGCTGATTGTAAGGCATCAGGCAGTTCACCAGAAGATCCTTTAGCAATACCAGCAATCTGCGTAGCTTCGGTTTCAGCAGAGTCTTGCTTAGCACCACTCGTACCAACAATGTTGCCTTCACTTTGCATATCAGTGTGATCATCTTTAGCTGGGGCAATGTCCTTATCTGACACTTCACAAAGAGACTGGCTGCCTGCCAAAATAGTTTTAGGGGAATGGCCCTTCTCGCCCTCATCGGTGCTATTATCCACGTTATCATGCAGTGTTCCTTGTTCCCCACCAGACGAAACTGTAACAACAAGTGGCTTATGTTCTGTATCATCTGTACATATTGTTAGATAAAGTAGTGATGAGTAATTGTTTAACATGTGCATTAATTAGTACACAAATTTAAAACTAACACATACCTTTAGTAGATGCTTGTTCTGCAGCTGAAACCATCTCCACTTGCGCCAAACTAGGAATCTCGGTACCTGAAACGGTGCAGATATGCATGAGTAGTCTAGCCCAAGTCTCTACTGAATAAGTAACAACAAAACATACTCTTCTCGCTGGGCCTCGACATTTGTCTGCTGTACTCAATCTTAGGCCCAGCCAACTGCATCCCTTCAGGGATACCATGCGCACCTTTTCCGGATGACTTTCTTTCGGCTTCTGCCAATGAAGTAGTCTGAACGTTGTAACTGGCATTTGTTTCTTGAACATTTTCCTCTGTAGACTTGCTAGAAGATTGGGATTGGTTCGGCAGTTCTAACTTCAGCTCCGACAATCCTACTTGCGTCAACTCACCAGATACATTATTCTCAGGATCCTTCCGCACTTCGCAAACAGAGGTATCATCATTTCTAGCACTAACTTCTACCATGCTGGCCTCTCTATCTGAATGGGTGGATGGAACATTGTGAGCTTCCTTGCTGTCATCGCCAGTATTCATAGCAGCAGAGGCCAGTACTGGCACTGATACATGAGACTCAGGATCCTTTGGTTCACAAGCAGAGGTGGAATCACTGATAGACACAACAACTTCCACCATGCTGGCATCTTTATTCGAATGGGTAGACAAGGCATTGAGAGCTTCGTCAGAGCCATCAATATTCATAGAAGAATGGATCTCGGCAGGAGTATTTTTGCTTCCTACCAAGTCAACAACATCGACTACATGGGCACAACTGTCCTCTTTTTTGTCTTCTGACGGAGAGTATCTTCCAACAGCTATATTGTGAGAATCATCATTTGTCTGAATACTGGTTAGATTGTAATCAGTATTCTTATCCAAAGTTGCTTTCATTTCCTCTGTTTTCTTACCAGATGAAAATATTGTAGAGCCGCTATTCTCTGAACTCCCTTTCTCGCCTGCAGGCTGATTTAAGTCTGTTAATTGTGAAGCAGCAGGCAGATAACTAGCAGAGCTGCCAGAAATACCATCAGCTTGCAATGTTTCAACTATTGCGGTATCTTGCTTAGGACTAGCCAAATCAACAGCGCTACCCTTACTATGCAGATCCCTTGCATCAGCTTCTGTGGGGACAAGAGTATCCTTGGTATCCTTATCTGAGGCATCAAAAGGGGTTTGGCGGTCTGGTAACATCACCGTAGTAGAATCATTCGTTTCTGCTTCCGGGTGATCTGTTTTCTTCCCAGATGTCAATAACTTAGAGTCACTGTTCTCTGAACTCCCTCTTTGATCTGAAGGCTGTTTTGCATCTGTTGATTGTAAAGCAGCAGGCAGATGACTACCAGAGCCTCCAGAAATATCAACGGTTTGCAACACTTCAGGACCCTCACTTTGCAGATCATTGACATCAGCTACTGTAGGGGCAAGAGTATCCTTCTGTGAGGAATCAAAAGGGGTTTGACAGTTTGGTAACATCACCGCAGTAGAATCATTCGTTTTTACTTCCAGGTCATCAATTCTATGATGAGCGGCTAGGTTCAAACCAGCACTGCTATCAGTTTGATCATGGAGTACGTCCTGTGCCAGTATATTACCACCACCAGCTTTATCATGTACTTCATGTAGCCTATGTTTTTCATCATTAGCAGGTGACAGTTCTGCAGCCAAAACCATCTTTGTTTGTCCATCTATGCTATGAACCCCAAGATCTGAAAAAAGGCATCATGTGCATCAGTATGTACAATTGTTACTACCAAACAATGAATAATAACATACGCACGCACGCGCACACATACAGAGAGAGAGAGAGAGAGAGAGAGAGAGAGAGAACCTTGCTTGACACCCGTAGAAAGATTACTTTCTTTGGATAGAGGTAATGTAGGAGCCTGAGTGCTCAAGCTGCTATCTGTGTCTGCAGTACATGCTGTAATTGAATGGGTAGCAATTTGCTTTGGGGGTTCTGATATTGCCTCTGGTATCCCCACCGAAGTAGACACTTCACCACATACATGACTCTCAGCATTCTTCTGTTCTTGACAGACAGAAACACTGAGAACCTCTGCTGGGACAGTTTCCTGTTGCTCAACTGAAGAAACACAAACCGTCGTGCTTGGGTTTGCCAATGTTTCTAATTTTCTCGCATCACCTGTCTGCTTTGACCCAGCTAGTCGAGCGCGACGTTCAGATGCAGCAGTTGCAGATTTACTTCTGGTGCGTGGTTCGGAGGCAGAACTACCTTTCCTCCTCCTGCCTGGTGCCTTATTAGGAGCAACACTGTCGACCTCTAAAGGCACCGTATTGATGTCCTTAACTAAATGAAGTGAAGAATCAGGTGGTTTGAACTGGACATTTGCTGGTTCACTAACAGGATTTATCAATGATTTGTCAGTCACTGTTTCAGAATGAATAGTGGTGACCACAGGACACACTGTCACATTGTCATTCCCTGTCTTACATGGCACTTGAGCTTCTGAGGCTACAGCGAGAGGTGCTTCTAAATTTAGATTTAGTTGTTTGTCTTGGACATCGGGATTGGTTGGTATCCCAGGAGTTATATCAGAATAAGCAACATCGAAACCAGTAGGAAGTGTAGCTTCACTAATAGGAACTGCTATAGGTGTTCTTGGTTGAGAGTCATATCCAGACTTGTCATATGGAGGAGAGTTCATATTTGGTAATTCCTTGGAAGTATCTTGAAGTGAACTGCCATCTCTTCCCTTCTCTATTCTTAGCTTCTCAGATGTGCTCACATCAGCACCAACATCGTCAGTAGTACCATAAGATTTCTTCATAGCTGACCTTTGCCTAGTGCTTACTCCAGTATCCTCACTACCAGATGGTTTCTTTCTGCGGCGGCGTGAAGCACCTTGCTTCTCAGCAGGCTTATCTGCTAACAGAACATGTGATGCTTTTAATATTCCAGCTGAAACCACAGGCATAGTAGGAACAGATGCAGAAGGAACTTGCTCAGAGCTTGCTTGAACAAATCCAACATTTTCGTTGCGAACAATCTTTGGCAGCAGTGAGCTGGCATTTTCTGAACTCACTGCGGTTCCAGTGTGCATATCTTCGGCAGCAGGTTTCATGCCTTCAGGGGCGGAGACGCCCTTAACTCCCTCTGGCAACGATGTAACAGGCCTATCTGTGACCAATTCCTTTGGAAAACTAGACACAACGCTTGCATGTGATGAGGACATATCCCCTTGAGGGTATGGATAACCCACAGAACTAGCTCCACTACCAACTGCAACCACAGGGATTGCACTAACATCATCAGCACTAGATGAGGTAAGAGATTTCGGTTTTCGGCCTCGTCTGCGAGGGATTTCACCTGCTTGGGCCTTTCTGCCTCTAGATGTAGCAGGAGCTGGTGGGTTAAGTGATGCACTAGCAGCTAACGGGTCATGACCGATCTCTACCGATGTGCAGTCCTTTGGTGTAGACCCTTCCAAAGCAACATCGTCCTTAACTTCTGTACCAATCTCAGGTTTCATGGTAGCAGTTGGTACAGCAGAAACAAGAGCACTACCTTTAACTTCATTACCAATCTCTGGTTGGATAGCACCAACTGGTGCATCAGAATGGATGGTAACATCTGGACCAGATGAATGGATGGTAGCAGCTGGTGCTGCAGAATCCATGGTACTTGCTAGTGCAGAACTACTGAACGTAGTTCCTGTCTCTTGTCCAGCAGCTTTTGTTGGGGACGTAACAGGAGATAATGAAACGTCTGACCTTCTAGGTCTACCTCTTCGCTTCTTAGCTGGTGAGGATTCTGGAACAGACGGGACTGGCTCCATTTTGGTTTCGATTGGATCTATGGAACTTTCTGCAGGTACTTCCAAATTACTCACTTTAGAGATATCTAAATCCCTCAATACAGAGCCAGGTTGAGGTGAGTCAGGAGTCTCAGCCTGACAAAGTTTCTCAAATTCTTCTTCAGTCCATTGATCCTCGTAAGACCGGACCTATAAAAGATACCATGGAATTAGCAAATATATAGATCAACAAATAACAGAGACGTACAAAAGACAATAATGCAACTTACCTCACGAGCACGTTTTCCCCTTCCATAATGCTTTGTATCAAGTCCGCCAAGCTCGCCCTTCCTCCTCACATTTACCTTCACATTTTTCACATTTGATGACTCATAAATCTTCATAGCATGACAGAAGGGCTTCAGATCATCATCAGACACAAGACGGGAGGGCAATACTGAGGGGTCTAGCCCACTAACTGAACTATCCTGAATAACCTTTAGCCATACCGCCTACAAGGATACAAGAATCAAATTGACATGTACAGATTGTTAGCACAAATAAACATGTACAGTAGAAATTTAGCATACCATTTCTTCATCAAATCTTTGTTTGTCAATAGATTCAAATATGTCAATCTCATCTCCACTGCAAGGAGGGACAAGTGTATGTTATGCAATTAGAGAATATCAGAAATAATACTAATGACAGAGCGAGTCTTACCTGCGGGCAAGAATATTATTTAGAGCATCATCATTTAACACAGGAGCTGATTCTTCCTTTTTACACTCACGCAAGAGTGACTCAAGATACTCCCTCCGATCTTCAGCACTGCAATTGTTACTACCACATGAAGGAAAGGAAAAAAAAAAAGAGCTACAAAAGTTAAATTTTAAATGAGTCGAAGAACTGACCTTGTGTTATTATCAAAAAATCCAGCAGTTATACTCTGATTAGCAACGCCTAATTTATGTTCTGCTGAAGCCCTGACTTGCTCTTCTACAGTTCGGACCTTATATGCGACAAAGTACATCCAAGTAAGGAACATGCGTCAGTATATACATTTTCAGCTGAAAACCAAAACTATGTAAGTGATAAGACACCATAAAACAATTTCCAACAATTATGAAATTACTACTAAGGAATTTAGTGCACAAACCAAACAATTACTGGAGTCCAATTTATTTGTGTACACTATGTAAAACAAAGAACTCAACTGGCAAACTCGTTCTTTTTGTTTCTGAACTACCCGTTCTTTTTCCCCGATAAATGCTCCATGTTATTTCTGGTTTATACATAATTAGGTGATAAGCAAACTGTCAGTATGGCACTTACTGTTTCCAAACGCAAGACAAGAACCTCCTTCTTTTGACCAATTCTGTGGGCTCTAGCCTGTGCTTGCAGGTCAACCTGAAACAATCGAGGAAAAATCATATATGTGGAAACTCTCTTACAACACATTACCCGAATGACATAATTGAAGGAGCTTTAACTACCTGAGGATTCCAATCAGTATCGAATATGATGACGGTATCAGCTGCTTGGAGATTGACACCAACACCTCCTGCTCGGATACTACAAAAAACAGGAGAAAAGTAGGCCTTAGATATCAAATATTAATTAATCAGATCAGCCAATTAAGATTCATGAGTTCACTATGTTCCATTTTGATAATATCTCCTACCCTGCAAGATACTGAAACCAATAATTTACCTTAGTAGAAAAATGAAAGCTGGAGAATTAGGATCATTAAATTTGTCAATAAGAGCTCCTCTCTCATGCCCAGAAGTGTGTCCATCTAATCGAAGGTACTTATACTTTTTCCATACCAGATAATCCTCCATTACATCAAGCAATCTTGTCATTGTAGAAAAGAGTAGAACCTGCATGAGTGTAAACTTGCTCAAGAAGTTTGCCGAATGAAGGGAACACGCTTCAACTAACAAAATGTGAGTCCAATGTGTGACTTGTTCGAGAAAAATACATTGTGTGGCTTGTTCAAGAAAAAATCAATGCTTCATACACAGAAAGTAGGAGATTTGTACAAACCTACATAATACCAGTAAAATTCACTTACCCTATGGCCAGTAGCTTTGAGTTTGGGTAGCAATCTATCCAACATCTCAAGTTTTCCACACAACCTCACAATAGATGGCAGGTAGTGCCTAGGTAGATAGCCCTCAATCTGCATAGAGAATCCAGATGGCTAAGATGCCCCAAGAAAAACATAATGCGGCAACATAGCTGAATGGCATTCTACCTCCTCAACATGAAGCTGGCTAAGGTATGGATGGTTGCATATGTTCCTCAATTCCATGACAGAATTGTGCACCGAGCGAACCTAAAGAATGTAAGACGGCATACTACAGATAAGAACTTGTGAAATATCTAAGAGTGAAACATTATAAGTGAACAACTGAAACACTCCGGAACAGTCACACAACACGCACCTTAACTGCTCCAATTCCACCAAGGTTGTCCTCCACTCTTTTCATCAGAAGTTTTTGATAAGATGATGCCTCACACCTTACAAGTCTTTCAATCTTCCCTGGCAATTCACTTTCAACCTGAAAACAGCAAAACAGAACTGAAATTGTTGCACCATGCAGATGATCTGGATACAAACTAAAAAGACAGCAAATAATTGGGAAACAATATGAAATCCCCAACTTGATGGGCTAGTTGTAAGTAAGATATCTCCAGCAATTGGTACTTCTTGTAAATCTATTGGATATGAATGATTTGTAAACAAATAGTATCAAGTTTAAAAAACAAGAGAAAGGGAAGCATGGACGTTTGAGTTGCTTTTAACCAAGTTCCAAGATTAAGTAATCATAATAAACTTAAACTAACAGATATCGAGCACTCCCACCGCTTATAAATGTAAGTTGCTTACCGCTCATGGTCTTTAAGATGATAGGTTAGTATAGTGGTTGAGAAAAGTACATCTTGTGCATTACACAAATATGTGAAGATGAAAAAAACACTTGGTGCACTTCATAGAAATGTGAAAAGAGGCCGTAGATGTATATGTCCAACATGCCAGGATATGTGCTTTAAAGTATGACCATATGCGAAGAAAGACAAGTTTGTGCACATATAGTTGCCATACTAAACACTCATCTCTTATTTATCTTTCATGCAATACACAAATAGTCATATTTTTGCAGCTGCACATGTTCTAGCATATTGGACATATACAAAATTTCACATTTTTTAGAACCTCAAGGTGAATGTTCTCGGAATAAAGCACTGTCGCAAATACTTGAGGAAATTCACATCCACAAGAGCATCTACAGCTTATAGAGTAACTCTAGTGTCAGACCTACTAGTGTTTTCCTCATGTGAACAAGCCAGATCGTTTTGCATATATGTTGGTGGTCAAAGTTGAAAAGCATTACTGTGTTTGTACTGATCTACCAAAGTGGCACATAATTACAAACAGAGGAAGTACATTGTTTGACATTCAAGCAGCCAGATGGATGTGTCAAAGGCTAAGCCCGTGGAGATAATCACCTATAGAACTTTAAATTATAGATCATGCAGAGCAACAAAGCTAACAAGAACCATTTTCTTTTTGCGGTAAACACGATGTTGCATTGTTCTGTTGAACCTAGTTATGGAGAATCTTTAGATCTTCACCACTGCAATGCGCAACCCAGCATTCGTACAACACAAAAAGATGGACACGGCATCTTCATCCAACCAAATGAAACATATCAAGACTTGAAATGGAAGGAAGTAAGGAACACCAAGCAATGTTTAATAAATCAGCTGACATGTGAAAAGATGAATTACATACTGCAAGTGATTTTTTGTTAAACTCCTAACAGATAACACATATTAGGAACTTGTAGTGCTCATATATTATAAGCTTCTAATGGGGGTCATGTGGGGCCAGGCATACCCTCCCTCCCTCTAATTTTACCTAGCTTTGGACTAGACTGGCTCTACCAATATGATCAGTGGATGCAATTCTGTAAAGTTAGTGCTCTCTCAGTTTGAGATAATGAGGTTGAATAGTTAACTATAGCATAGACTTCCTTTTTTCAGTTTCATTATCTCAAAATAAGCATAAAAAGATAGGGAATAAAGTCAACACCTTATGCTTAAGCCTTCTAAGTACAAAGGGCCGAAGAACTTGGTGAAGGCGATTTATGATCAGCAAGTTTTCCTCCTCTGAAAGTAAGGCCTTGAAAGAAGATAATTGGAGTCAAGCACAGTTTCCTTCCAAGAAAATAATGCTGCACCGTGAAAAGCAAAAGCTTTACCTCATCAGCTGAGTTATCAGCATTGCTTTCAAATGGTTTGTTAAACCACTGAGAGAAGTCTTCTGATGAGTTAAATATATTGGGCAACAGGAAGTTCAAAAGTGCCCAGAGCTCCTCGAGATTATTCTTCAAGGAAAAAAGAAACAAATTAGCAATGTGTCATATATGTATAGTTCATTAGAACGTACTTCATACAGAGACCCAAGACCATTATATACATAGATGAACAGGAAGTTCACCCATTCCTTGAAAAGCAACTACGTGGAATAAAGTTTGAAAGTACAAGTGCAAGCTTTAGAACCTGCAGAGGTGTTCCTGTTAACAATAGCCTATGAGAGCTCCGATAAAGCTTCAGATCAGCATTGAGCTTACAAGACGCATTCTTTATGCGGTGCCCTTCATCGATTATTATATAGTGCCACTGTATTTTGCTTAGTTTTGGCCTATCATGTTTGTTCATCAAGTACTCATATGTTGTTAGAAGAACATTGAACTTCTGTTGAACAATCATCTCTCTGAAAAAATCAGCTGAAGTTAATAAAATGATCACAGTAACTGCGGCAAGGATTGAACTGAAAATTTAACATTTACTTGAACAGTCTGCGCCTTTCTTCTGGAGGACCAAAATAAGCAACCTTATTTATACTAGGTGCCCAGAAGTTGAGTTCGGAGATCCATCCAGAAAGAACAGACGATGGTACCACCACGAGAAATGGGCCCCGGTCATTTTTTGTTTCCATAAGGTAGCACAACAGAGAGATTACCTGCCAAAGTAGCATTCAGACACTTGTTTAAATCAGATAACATACAAACCGAACAATAAATGCTGAGTGGCGCTGTACTGGATCTCACCTGAACTGTTTTACCAAGCCCCATCTCATCAGCTAAAATTCCATTCAAATTATTATTGTACAATGAAACAAGCCATCGCAAACCGTTCAGCTGGTACCTGTAATATAGCAAGTAATAGCTCAAGGAAACGTGCACTGGATGATTAAACAGGTGGCAGCAGGAAACAAGTCAGTGACAATAATGCCAAATGTACACTTATACAATAATAACAAACTAAGAGCGGAAAAAAATGAGCAGCCCAACTTACTCCCGCAATGTCCCACCCTGAAGATAAGAAGGCTGGTCACTTACTATCTCCTTTACACTAGAAAAGGCAAATATGATGAATTAGAAGCCAATTAGAAAGTTAAGTAGCAAATAAGTATGAATTAGACGCAGGACTAGAAAGTTAAGTAGCAAACAATTTATATTAGCAGATACTGATAACGGAAAGTGCAAATGGAGGCCGAGCTCCATGGAGCTCGGTATTTTAAAATTTTCAAAATCGCCATTTTTAAGTTTCAAAAAAAAAAGGACAGACCCAGTGCATAGAGGCTCCCACACAAGGTGGGGTCTGGGGAGGGATTATAGGAACCTAGTCTTACCCCTGCAAAGTGCAGTGCAGGGAGGCTGGTTCGAACCCAGGACCTCTTGGCACAAGTGGAGAGGACCTCACCACTGCACCAAGGCCTGCCCTCTTTAAGTTTCAAAAAAAACCGAAACAAAAATCCTAGGTGTAGATAATGTCAAACTCTACCAGTGTGCAAAATCTCAATGCAAAATTCGTATTATTTTAGGCTACGCAAAAAAGACAAATCTGATCGATTTTGAAGTTTTTGAGAATGTTTACTGTTCACCGATCCAGATCCACCCATTTGTCATTTTGTCCAGCCTAAAATTCAACGAATTTTGGATTGATTTTTTTGCACACTTGTAATCATACTATCATCCACATCTAGGATTTTTTTCCCGAATTTTTTGAAACTTCAAAATGCAAATTTCAAAAACGAGCTCACTGGAGCTCGAGCTCCAAAAAGCCACACTCATACTGATAAGGATTTCATAATTAAAGCATGTAAGTCTATTTAATCCATGAAATACCTGTGGGCCAATTGATAGTACTTCTCGTTGCTCTCAAGATAATTCTGAAAAGAAGAAAGCACAATTAAGTAAATATAACTTCAATGCACCTAACAATACTAAAAGTGAGCGAAGAAAAAACCTGAGGCTGGTAGTTCTCATCTTCAACATCATTTGCAGGGCCGCTCTTACCAGAAACATAAGAACGGCCATCCATGGAGCTGTCACCCCGTAATTTGGCCCCGAGCTTCTGTAGATATTTCTCAGTTTCTCGCAGTAGTTGTTTAACACGGTCAGATTTTGCATCCTGCAAAGTAGCAATACTTAGCAGCTGTGACTCAGTCCAACAACAAAATGAAGAGTTAAGCTAATATACTAACAAATGAGAAACAAAGCAAACAAGACTCACCTTGACCATCCTAAGATACCCTTCAACATCATTGTTCTTAAGCAAGTTGATTTTCTCCCGCTGGATCCTATCCAGCTTCTCCCGATGAATTCGCTCTTTCCTCTTGTGGAACTCCTTTACATATCGATTGAAGCCCTTTAGACGCTCTCGTTTAGCCTTGAAACTATCCTCAAGTTTCTCCCTGCAAGTTACAAAGGCAAAGGCATTGCCATATGACATGGGAAAAATGTTTAGTGAGTGTAAACACAGGCATTCGGCATTTACGAAATAGTATTCAGAAGAATTATTTTCATAGAAAGCTGACTAGGCCGAATCAGCTATTCTGATCAGTTCTTTTAGCAATATTAGCTTCACGAAATTGCCATTTACTTTCTTCAGCTCAGCTTATTTTTATTCAAGGGCAATGTTGCCATTGCTGTGCTCCGCCATGAACGTTTTTTAGCTGCAACAATAGTATAACTTCTTTTGTTGTGGGTTGTGGCCCTAATACAGCCTGTACACAACAAAATAATGAAACTGACGCTAGATGTCCACTGCATTGCCAAACAGACCCTAAATCATCAGTATTGTATAGGCTTAATTGCTCATCGACAAAATAAATCATAACATATGTGCCCCAAATATCTAATATTGGGTAAGAAAAATTCAAATAACGTCTCCTCAATACAAAAGAACCGGAGATGAAGAACCCAAGATAGTAACCCAACCTGTGAGACTCTATATCAGCAAAGAACTCTTTTTGTCTCTCACGTATTCTTTTTTGCCTTTCCTCCTTCATCTTCTGTTCAATTTTTTCAAGCTGTTTCACACGGCGTCCATGCCGGTGCTTCTTTACTGCTTTCACACGCTCCAAATCAGCTGTGTTAGGCTTGAAAAAGTCTAACAAGAATTCACTGCCAGTATAAGCAAGAAATTAGAACAGGGAAGGTACAGCCACAGCCCATAGAAGCATACAGTGAGCACAAAGATAGAAACTCAAAACTGGTCATCTCCATTGACGAACAAACCTGCGCACACGACGCTGAAGTGGGAGAAGTTGAAGCTTTTTCAACTCAATGACACTCTTTGTCTTCGCAGTGAGATCTCCAGATGAACTAACATTTTCCTGGATGGCGAAAAAGAAATCAATTTTTTTTGCAACCAAGGATACAGCTACTACAATGAGGAAAACTGAATATTGTAAACAATTAAGATCATGAATATATGAAACAAGAACTCGCAAAGAACTCATAAATATGTACAGATATACTTCTAAATGATGCTTTCCCCATTTCCATACTATCAATGTGAGGAACTCAGGGAGAGACCTTTAGCTTCTGATAGGATGCTGACATCCTTTTATGTGCCTTCTGCTGCTCTGATACTTTTTTTTCATGTTCTTCATATTTTTTCTTTTGATAATCGAAGATCCATTTTTCAGTTATCGTGTACTTTGGAGGAGTTGATGCAAAATCATCATGCTCAAAGAAATCATCATCTCCTTCATCGGCAGATCGATCAGAGAACATCTCCCCCATGTCGGTACACTGTTCGACCTCATTTCTATCTGTTTCTGGAGTTTGATCCTTTCCTGGTAAATTGGGGTTGTAACCATCAACAGGCATATGATGAAGTCTCGGATGTGGAAATGATTCTTTAGACGCTTCATCCTGTAACCGATCTTTGGCCAAAAAGGCAGCTTCCAAATTTGGATGTTGTCTATTACCAACCAAAGAAAATGATCCCTGGGCTCCAGAACTTAAACTCCTGTTCAAATTTTCTTCATCAGTCCTGTGGATCTCAGGGGATTTTCTTCTTTCTCCCTGGAAGTATGACTGCTGTGGTCCAGATGGCAGGGAAGATACCATTTCTTGGGGACGTATACCGGAACCAGAACCGGTTCCATGTACAACAGTATGCTGGATATTTTCTGCTTCCATCGATGACTTCTCATGCTCAGCTATCTTGATCTCCTTTTTAATAATTTCTGAGTCTTTCATTGAGGAATCAGCCTCTGCAATACTGCCTGCAGATGTGGATGGAAGTCTAGACAGATCACTTTGGCTACCAAAAGTAGCAGAGATTTCCTGACTGTTTCCATTTTCCCTTACAGACATCAGCCACTCTGCTCTCGTTACCTCTCTGACCTGTGCCACCACCTGTTTATTTAATTATAAGCTCATCAGGAGTACAGAAACTCTGTCAACTTGGACAATGTTTTCTGCTCTTAGATCTTACCTTCTGCAGGGGGGGCTACACCTAAGGCAATTTCAAGATGTACCCTTCTAGGCTGCATATTATTTCTACATGAAAGAGTAACTATGAGTGGTACAGAGATGAAGTTTGGATACTAATCATCCTACAACGAACATGAATGTACCTGAATGCAAGAAATACCAAGCACTGTGCTCTGAGCTGCTTTAACTGTTGCTCTTTGAATGGTGTGTTTGGAGAGGTGTGAGACGTCTGATATGGCCCAACATTTCTATTTGGGAGCAAAGACAATCTGGCTTCTTGCGAAGATGATTCAACCCTCTGTGGTGGTCTGTTAATATATTGCCTTTCTTGCATTGGATTTCCCTGCAAAGTTACATTACATGGATGCATCAAATAAAGTACCTCTAGAAATTGCACTAACCACCTGAGATATACAGAATCAAATTAACATATGACTAGATGACCAGACAACAAAACTCTTAAGCTGACAGTTAGAAGCAGCTTGTACTTATGAATGATCAACCCAACAACCTGGGAGAACATCTATCAAGATGTGCAAATAGACATTCATGAAAAGGACACATACAATACATCCATACGCAGATGAATACCCTGAATTATTACTAGGCACTTTCCAAACAAGTTACCTAAGATTAGAACACGGCAACAAAACTTTGGCATTTAAATCAAAATATTTTTTATAAAGGCCAAAACGTATCCAGAATGGCATTTTAACACCTGGGATCTTTTAAGGATTAAACTACAGGCCTTACATGCGTGATCCCCAAGTTAACTCCAACTTTAGCAGCAGAATGAAGTTCAGTGCCAGTATTTCCAGAAACCAAGTCCTTGCCCTTGTCCAGAAACTGTGAGCTACCTCCAAAGGAAGAAGACATGTAAGGAGGGATTGTGGGGAAATTGATTTGCGACGTGTGAACAGGGTTAAAAGCTCCTTGTAACCCTGCACTAATTTTCCCTGCAGTGTAAGCAAGATCATTAAGGTAAGATTTTGCACTTCAATGACTTTGATAATGCTATTATGTCATTATTTTTTCATGAAGTACCTTCTACATTAACTCCTGGCCGCATTAAGGTGGCAACAGACCCTTGAGTATTCTTAATAGCTGAACTTTGTGGATTCTGGTTCCAGCCAAAACCAGCATTAAACATATTTGCACCTCCCAGTATACTTTTTTGCAACTCAGCAGGGATACTACCAGAAGCCGGCCCTTCAGCAAAATTTGGAACTTGCGACATTGTGAACGGATTTGATGGTTTAGTATTGTCAATGGTCCTCCCAGCAGAAGCTGGTGGGCCTTCCTGGTGAGTTCTGAGAAAAGATGCACCACCAGGTAAGGGTGGCACCTGAGCAGTAGCACCTTGCAGTATATGTGATTGCTCAGGCTCAACTCCCCTGGAAGGCTGACCCTCTGCACCAGCTTTGCCAATCTGTTTCTTTTTTCTCATATTTTGTCCACTAGAGATAGCATCTGATTTTGAGTTGTCTTCAGATTGCATATCCCCTGCTACTTTTGAATCCATCCTTTTTCGCTTCGAAGAGGAAGCTTTCTTACTTGTTTTTTCATCGGACTTCAAAGAATCATGTGAGTTCATAGATCTAGTGTCCTCCATTTGCAGACTTGCAGGGCTTTCAATTCCAGAAGACCTACCACTCTTTTGCGACATGGAGCCTTGATGAATATCAGATCCTGCAACATCACCCCTACTATGTCCTGCTGGAACCCTCCCTGGAATATATACCCCATGCCTTGTCATATCTGTCAAACCTAATAATATAGAAAGATCAAGTTGCTGAAGTTTTCCTTTCAAGTTGGTTACCTGATGGAAACTGCCATAATGCAGCTTGCCCGCTACTCTGGGATGCACCACTTCCAACCATGGGAGACTGACCACCAATGATCTCCTTGTCCTTGGACATAACACCACTAGAATCTACTGCTTGTGGACCACCAGCAAACGGAACTCGTGATGATCGCAATGCGTCCATATCAATTCCATGTTGGTTTACAACAGTCTCCATGGCCCTGCAGAAATAAATTACAGATGGTACACTCTTAGTAATTAGGAAGAGTAGAGAGGTCAAGCCAGAGAAAGTGAAAAATCAACAGAACATTCTGAAGTACATAGAATCCTTTCATTTCAAACTGCAAACATTAATTAATGTAAAGGTAGACCAAAATTGGACTATTTGCATTACTACAGGTTGCAAATAATACATTTGCTAACCTCTGACACTAACTATAGAGTATAAACCATATATCCATATCCCATTCAATATCGTAACAGAGTACAAGTGCTCCGTTTAACATAGATCTTTAATTCTTTTGGTGCAAAACAACCCCAATAATTGGAGAAACGATGGCTTCAGACAACATTGATGACTGATTCAAACAAAATTTGTGCACAAGGTGCTACACTCTTAAATTTCCTAAGGCAAATAGTGACAAAAGGGGGGATGCAGTCGAGATATATTGGTCACAAACTTGTTATAGCCATAGAGGATCTCAAGAATCAAGATCTAATATTAGTATACTACATGCTACCGTGCCAACGAAAGAAAAAAATATTAGCAACAGTAAGCCTCCAAATGACAGCTCGCTGCTCCATCATATTCTTGCTTGCTCTTCTATGCCACTCCCTCTTGCTATCCTCCGCCACCTCTCTCCCTCCACAATCTCCATTTCCACGAGAAGGCCGCTGAGAGGGAGGATGCTAAATCCATGTTGCTCGTGCATTTTGTGGCTGTACACATTATACTATGTATTAACATTTTACTACGTAGGTCAGGAAAGTGTCCATCACCGAGTTTCACCACCCTCTCTGCCTCATTGAACCTTTTTGGCACAGGGACCTCTGTTTCTTCTGCTTATTCCTATTTTCCTCTCCTAAACTATTCGAAGCACCGTGTACTACCTTGGAGAGTACCTAGTGAATCTTGATGGACATTCCTCGCTATAACAGCATTCAGGCAGTCAGGTCCCCCTCCTTGTATACCATTTCTACAAGTGGAAACTAACCGATGCATGAAACCCAGTTTGTTAGCATGGTTATAATTACATAAGCAGAACCCATGATCATAAGAACAACAAACCAACGGTTATCAATGTTGGGAGTCAAGAATGGCAACAAGAGAACAAAATGTGTGAGATGAATTTTAGGTCCAAGAACATTTCTGTTCCACATAGTGACACAAGGTAGAACATTAAGTAGTATATTTAGTATTTACAATTGAGTTGATGGCAAAAGAGAAACTTTGAAAAGATAGCAAATAACAAAAGCAACTATTTACCTAGATATGACCTGATATGGCAGAGATTGCTCTTTTCCACTTAACTTCATATGTTGACATATCTGGAACATCAAACAAAGAAATAAGGTTATGGTTGAGTTCAACGTTTTCATGCACTGCATATAGTTTGCGGCTGCATACCACGTAAAGTTTTGTTGCTAATTTAGCAGGCTCGTCCTTTGACTCCTGAATAAGCTTCTGAAGTAGCTTCGCAGCCTCCACTTCAACATGCTGTGATGAAGCCATTTATAAACTCTGCATGTCATTGGAGTAAGCTTAGTCAAAAAGAAAATAAATAAACCATAGTCTGAATAACACTTTTAAGTTGTACGAGGCAAACCAATAATTCTGTGATTCATGTAAACAAACAAATGTGATAGAAGATTACAACCATCAGAAACAGTATATTGAGTACAGAACAGCGGCATGATTTTCATCGCCAATTTCAGTAGATGCAAAGTGCAAAGTAGCAGGTTTAGTAAATTGCATACAAGCATAGCTCTATAGTTACCATAGCTAACAGCAACAGAACTTCCAAAAAAAAGTTGCTTTAGGATTTGCATGTTCACAACACATCTGGTGCCATGTAAATTAATAGTAGGCATCTCACATGGCATGCATTCAAGCTGTTCTGGAGAAAGCAGCCGATGCATCACTACACTATATGCGCAGCTAGAGTTAAGAAAATTTGGTATTTCTTGCTTCGTGATAGCATGGGACCTCGCCACGGGCTACAGAAACTCCGTGCATACAACGAAATAGCGCTGCTCAACGAGACCAGCAGTCAAAGTGCATGCTACCAACCAACTAAAGCATCACTAGCAAGACATCCCACCCTATAACACAGCTCGCCGGCCAATTAAGTGCAACCAAAAGCCGACCAGTCAGGTAATAACTAGAAAGTGCACACGCCGACTAAACCAAGGATCAGGCCGGGGGGAAATCCCAATCCGGCGATCCGGGTAAAAGACGAAATGCCTAAACATGGAATTATTATTGCGCAGAATAGGCCAATTGCACCACCTCGTGGCGCGCTCAGAGCTTATACGTTCTCACTAGTCACTACAGCAGCAGAAGCTCGCTGACCCAGATCGATCCCGACGAGCCAGAGTCCCTAACTGAGCCTGTACGAACGAACTAACCCTAGCTGGATGAACAGAGAGCTACTACACTGATCGTTTCGGAATCCGAGACCGCGATTCCCGAATCCAGCCACTCGGGGACCACGCGGACGCTACCGGGAGCTGAAAGCGGAAGGGGAACGAACTAGCGAGAGAAGTCTTCGCGGCTTACAGCGATTGGGGATCGGGCGGAAACCCTAGCGGGAGAGCGGGACGGGTGGAGGACGTCGTGGAGCCGCCGCGCGGGAGGGCTGGTGGAGGTCTCCGGCGGCGGCGCGGGGTCTCCGGGGGACCGGGGCGGTGTCGACGAGCCGCGCGTGAGCTACGTGCCGGAGCTCGAGCTCGCCGCCTCCGCCATTTTCCCACTAGACCTGTGTACTGTTTTGCCTCCTTTTACCCGTTTTTTTTTCCTTTGCGGTTCTTCTTGTCTGTCCGTCGTCTTGTAGTTGTGGGCGTGTGTGTGGGGGTTTGCGGGTCCTCCTGTTTGCCGCCTTTAGCGGCACAACGGTGTCGCGCCGCGCAGCATTTCCTTCTATTAGTTTTTTTTGGGCCGGCCCATCTCCCCTGCGTCCTCTCTTTGTTCCGTTCACTGCTTCTTGTCGTTCCTTCGTCAGTTCTGACGTTAGCTGCACGTTGCTTCTCTTTCGATCGCTCTGAATGTTCGTCCATTCAACTGCTTGAATCGCTGCTTCAAAAACTACTTTAACACTGTGTGAAAGTATGAACTGAAAAAAAGCTGTACAAATGAACCGAGAAATGAAATCAGCTTATCAGCTGAAGTATTCGGAATTTAGTGAAACGCGGAGAAAAACATAGTTTACAAAAAGCTTTGATTATGCTTGACTACTTCATCCAGATGCCATGTTGTTCGATAGTAATGCTCCTTTGTTTCTTCCTTCCATTATTTTTTTTGCTAAAACGGCCCTAGATCTATTAGCACAGCTAGTAGTACACCCTAGAAAACCTAGTAAATACAACCAGGCCCCTAAAGGGACCAAATGACGGTTGTCTGCGACGTGACACAACACGACGACGCAAGACGTAAGAAAAATAGAAGCATGTTTCGCATTGAAAAAGTATGCTAAAAACATTTATTTTTTATTGAACTTTTTTCAATTAGAACATTGACCTCATTTGAACGGTTTTAAAAAAGTGAACAGAAAATGGCGGTGAACGGAATTTATTTTTGAACAATTTAAGAAAATGAACATAATGACGGGAACAGAAACTATTTTGAATGGTTTTAAAAGTGAACAGAAAAGGTCGTTGAACAAAATTTATTTTTGAACGATTTTAAATAGTGAACAGAAAATGGAGGTGAACGAAATTTATTTTTGAACGATTTAAAAGTGAACAAAAATTTATTGTGAACGAAATTTATTTTTAAATGATTTTAAAAGTGAACAGAAAATGGCGGTGAACGGAAACTAGTTTGAACGATTTAAAAGTGAACAGGAAAGATCGGTGAAGAAAATAAATTTATTGTGAACGAAATTTATTTTGAACGGTTTTAAATAGTGAACAGAAAATGGAGGTGAACGAAATTAATTTTTGAACGATTTAAACGTGAACAGAAAATTTATTGTGAACAAAATTTATTTTTAAATGATTTTAAAAGTGAACAGAAAATGGCAGTGAACGGAATCTATTTTGAACGATTTAAAAGTGAACAAGAAAGATCGGTGAAGAAAAAGTGAACAATTTAAAAAGTGAATAGAAAAAGCGGTGGAACGGAAACTATTTTTGAACGATTTTGAAAGTGAACGAAAATTATTTTGAACAATTTTAAAAATGAACAAAAATTATTTTGAACGATTTTAAAAGTGAACGCAAATTATTTTAGAACGATTTTAAAATTAAACAGAAAAAAGCTAGTAAACGGAAAACTATTTTTGAACAATTTTAAAAAATGAACAAAAATGGGGTGTGAACGATTTTTTTTAACAAATTTAAAAGTGAACAGAAAAAGCGGTGGAACAGAAACTATTTTTGAACGATTTTAAAAGTGAACAGAAAACGGGGTGATCGGAAACTTTTTTTGCGTGAATTCTAAAAACAGGAAATGGGGTGAAATAATAACAAGGAAAAAAGAAAAGAAAACAAAAAACAAAAATAGAGAATAAAAAGTGAAAAACGAGAAAAGAAAAGAAATAGGAAAAAAAATTAAAAGGTCGAAAATAAAATAAAAAGTAAATGAAAACAGAAAAAGAAAACAAAACACAAAAAAGAAAATGAAAATGAAAATCGTTCAAAAATAAAAATAAAAAAGAAAATGAGAAAAAGAAAACTTAAAGGAATATAAAAAGAAAACAGAAAATAAAAAGAAAAATGAAAACAGGAAAAAAGAAACATATATTTTATATTGAACTTTTTTCAATTAGAACATTGACCTCATTTGAATGGTTTTAAAAAAGTGAATAGAAAATGGCGGTGAACGGAATTTATTTTAAAACAATTTAAGAAAATGAACATAATGACGGGAACGGAAACTATTTCGAATGGTTTTAAAAGTGAACAGAAAAGGTCGTTGAACAAAATTTATTTTTGAACGATTTTAAATAGTGAACAGAAAATGGAGGTGAACGAAAATTATTTTTGAACGATTTAAAAGTGAACAGAAAAATTATTGTGAACGAAATTTATTTTTAAAATGATTTTAAAAGTGCACAGAAAATGGCGGTGAACGGAAACATTTAAAAGTGAACAGGAAAGATCGGTGAAGAAAATAAATTTATTGTGAACGAAATTTATTTTTGAATGATTTTAAAAGTGAACAGAAAATGGCGGTGAACGAAATTTATTTTTGAACGATTTAAAAGCGAACAGAAAATTTAATTTTGAACGATTTTAAAAGTGAACAGAAAATGGCGGTGAACGGAAACTATTTTGAACGATTTAAAAGCGAACAGGAAAGATCGGTGAAAAAATAAATTTCTCAAAATCATATACAAGTGACGAAAAAAAAAACGAAAAAATGAACAAATTTGAAATATGAACAAATTTAAAATCTTAATAAATTTAAATTAAATAATTTCGTATTTTAAAGAATCCAAAATCTGAACGAAATTTGAATTTGAACAAATTCAAAATCTGAAAAAAACTGAAAAATGAAAGAAACAAAAACGATAAAAGA
Source organism: Puccinellia tenuiflora (assembly GCA_012064385.1). Lineage (NCBI taxonomy): Eukaryota > Viridiplantae > Streptophyta > Magnoliopsida > Poales > Poaceae > Puccinellia > Puccinellia tenuiflora. Next base: position 342,438 of record QRDG01000195.1, read on the forward strand.
AAAAAAGAAAAATGAAAGAAACACAAAAAAGAAATGAAAAAAGAAAAAAACGAAAAAAGAAACAAAATTCAAAATTGAACAAAATTCAAAATCTGAACAAGAAAGGAAAAGAAAAACAAAAACAAAAAATAAGAAAAATAAAAAGAAACAGAAAAGAAAACAGAAAAAAAGGGAAAAAAAAGAAAAACGAACGAAGCAGCGAACGAGTGTAGCTAACAGCAGCGAAAGAAAAGAAACACAGCGAACGAAACAACGAACGAGTGCAGCTAACAGCGAGCGAAGGAGGTGTAAATGGGCCGGCCCAAGAAAGATGCGCGGCGTGACAAAGGTGCGCGGCGCGACACCGTTGTGCCGCAAAAGGCGGCAAATAGGATCCACCGGGTTTGCCGGTTTTTTAGGCTTTTAGCTCGCTGGCTGGGCCGTGGGCCGTGCAAATGGGTCAGGGCCGTGGGGCGGAGGGGCTGGGCTTTCAACTCGTTTGTTGCGATTACACATGTATTCTCTCCGTCCAAAATATAGCGTCATTAAATTTCGATGGTCAAGATAATTTTGATCATGATTTTTAAGATACAATTGTAAGATCTAAAAAAAATACTTTCAAGTACTTACCTACCCGGCAACGACGCCAGAAAAGAGCTTACGGCGTGTTGACAGAAAAATTGAGTGTCGCTTGCCTTTCCTCCCCAGCAACGATGACAGAAAAGAGATTGATGTCTACCACACGCTTTTACTCTTGTAGACTCTGTTGGGACTCCAAGCATAGAGGTTTGTCGTACAACAGCAAGTTTTCTTAAATGAATGACCAAAGGTTTATCGAACACAGGAAGAAAAAAGTTGAAGTGTCCCTCTCAAACAACCATGCAATTAAGATATAATAAGTCTCTTGTGTCCCCAACACACCTAATACAATTGCAACATCCCAAGATTTTTAAATTTTTGAAAAATCAGAAAAATCAAAAACTTTTTGAAAATTATTATATTTTGTTTTGGAAATCGAAAATCATGCATGCATTCATCTTTTTCTTGGCTTGTTACATTCAAATTTTCTAAAGTTGGAATTCTATTTCCACTTTAACAACCCTAGTTGAGAAAATGACATAAAAAGCCTGTTATGATCTATATAATAATTTGGTTTCTATGATTTTATTTGTTAGCCAAGTATAGTGCCAAAGTGTTATGTTTAGAATAAGATTTCTAAAAAGTATTTATTTGAATTTTTTGGAAAAGATTTGATTTTCATTTTGACTTTGGAAAATATCACCAATTACCATTTAAAATGCCTTAAGGGTATTTGTGGTAATTTATTTTGTGTAAAAATAAATAAAAATGAGTGTATCATGGTTTATACTACATGATATTACTCATATTATTTTTCTGGATTTTATTCGAGTTCAAAGGAAAATTATAAAACCATATTTTATAAAATGACATAAAGGTGCCAAATAGGCCTTTATGCATTATTTGAATTTTTTTCAATATTTGAAATGTTATGGAAAAGGTTCCAAAGTATTTAAAATGATTATGGAAAAGGTTCCAATTTTTTTCAATATTTGAAATATTATGGAAAAGGTTTGAACCAATTTGAACTTGTATGTCCAAAGTTATGAAGTTTTCTGTTAATAGAAAAAGGAAAATGTTTTGTCAAAAAAAAAGTAGCCCGAGCCAGCCCAAGCCAAGCCAGCCCGGCATCGTCCCAGCTCCGCAGCCCAGCAGTGGCCCGATACCCCTTCACCGCGCCACACCCACTGACATGCGGGTCCCATCCATCAGCTCCGTCCCCAACCACCGCGGGAGCTCGCCCGTCGCCCCGTCGACCTCCCCTCTTCAATTCGCACTCACCCGAGCGCAAACGGCCGCGCCACCGCCACCCTCTTATAGCCCTCCCCCTCCTCTTCCATTTGCCCCAGAAACCCCTCTCCGAGAGCCCCCAGGCTGCTCGGAATCGAGCTCGACATTCCGCCATCCGCCGTCAGTGAAACCTCCTTCTCCGGTGAACCACGGCAACCCCGTGCCCTCTCTCCTTTCCCTTTCTTCCTCTTTTTCCTTTGTGCATATTTTTGACAAGGTTCGGCACCTTCTTGTCCCTCAGATCGACGTCGCCGTCCACGACAACTTTCGGCCGTCCGCTGGAGCAACTCCGGCGAGCCATTCCCGACGCACCGGAGCTCCTCGTTGTGGTCTTCCACGCCACCGAGCCCGCCTCATCCTCCTCTCTGCAAAGGTACTGGAAGCCCCCTCCCTATCGCTCTAGATTAGCAGGAACACGCCGTGCCGCCGTGTCGCCGCCGCGCACGCGTACTCCGGTTAGGTTTCCGGCGAGCCGCGCCGTTAGGTTTAGGTGGATCTTTTATTCTTTTATACCGAATCGGTACGCTGATGTGGCAGCACAGTCAGTAGCCCAGTCAGCGTACAGTCAGCAGATCCAGCCAATAGGAAACAGCCACGTGGACAAGGAATTTCTGTGTATTTTCCTTATTAGTATTTCTCTGTCTGTTTTGCAGAAAAGCCCCTGCATCTTAGTTTTATCATAACTTTTTAGTGGTTTGGCCAAATTCAAATATTTTTATATATTTGAAATCCTTAGAACCAGTAGAATCTTTCTGGCGTTTTAGTTTTCTGTTTTGACATGTTTAAATTTATTCAAATTTCAAATGTGATATTTGAGTAAATTTGGCATAACTTTAGTTTAAAAATAGCTTTTTGAGTGAATCCAATTGGGTTAGTTTAGTTTTGAAGTCCTCTGTCCAGTAAGACCACTCCCATATTTTCTGTAATTATTTTGTTTAACAGTAGTTTTAAATTAGTGTTTATGCCCTTTTTGGGATTTGTTTTGTATTGTTGTTAAAGTAAAAATTGTTTTAAATGCATTTTGACTTCATGCATATTGTTTCAAACCAGAAAACTTAGTGTGGTAATTTTCTTGTGATTTTAAATGCATTTCATACATTGCATATTTTATTGTATTGTTATTTTGTTTGTATGTTTATTTGGGTGTTTGCAATTTTGTTAGATTATTCGGAAAGTCACGAAGACTTTGGTGGTTGCTGCTCCTGTCACTCTTGTTGCCAAGGCAAGTGGCACACTTGCATATCTTTGTCCTATTAATTTGATATATGCATGTTGTAGTATTACTTGGAAAATAGCATGATAGGTTTATTAGTACTGCTATGCTAAACATGTTTAGAATAGTGCTCCTATACTAGTTGGTCTAGAATCCTATTATAACTTGGTAGAATTATGGAAATGCTATGTTAAACGTTGTTTTGTGAAAAAGTAATATTCTACTAAGTTAAAGAAACTCCTGGGTGGATGTGGTATGTGGATGGAGGTTTATAGTTGAGTGGCTACTCGGGGCCATGTCTATGGTTTTACCCGAGTATGTGCACTTGTGGATGGCCACCCAGGGACAAAGAGACCGATGTTACTCCGAGTTTAGTTAGCTTACCGTGCAGCCCTATGTCATATGGGCTCTGGATTGACTAAGTATGTAGTATGGAACCGGCCCGGCCTGACAGGTGGTGGTAGAGGAATGTAGGTGGAGCGCGTCAGGACGGCAGTGGTCGGGAAAATACTTCGGAAAAGTCTCGTCTCCATACTATCCTTTCCTTTTCACTTCAAGAAGGTCAAGGTCAGAATGGGCTGATGGAGACTTATGGTGAAAGTGCACAACCTCTGCAGAGTGTCAATCTAAGTACTTAGCCGTGTCCCCGGTTACGGACAATTCTGAGCAAGCTGGACGAGGACGTCAACGGAGGATCTCATCATTCTAATTTCTCTAAGTTAAAAACTTGATGGGTGAACAAGGGTAGTTGAGACAATGGCTTTTATGCCATACTTGTCTCGTTTAGATGAAAAAGTGTTTTGAAAAGAGATAGGAAAAATTGGCTTTATACAAAATAGCCTTCGAAACTCCACAAGCCAAATATGCATATAGGTTATTAGAGTTTTCCTCTATGAGTCCACAAAGTGTCACTTGCCAGTTCCATTTTATATGGTTCTGACCCACCTTGTTGCAACATTTTTAATGTTGCAGGTTGTTCTGACGATGAGTGAGGATCATTTAAGGGTTTTGAGTCTGCAACCAACATGTTTCGCCTGTGGCTACATGAAGATGATGGAGACTCCATGCAGAATAATGTTTTCCGCTGTTTACTCTTTCCAGCTAGCTTCGTGCTATGCAAAGTTGTAATCGAATATTTTCCTAAGTCTGGATTCGCCTGTAATAATTGATACATTGTTGTGATATTTCATCGTAAACTGTGTGTGCAAATGAATCGATCCAGGGGTTTGCACTATACACAGGGATCTTGCCTAATTTTAAGTGCAGGTCCGCTACAACAATTGTCGTGCATTAGTTCGGCGAAGAGATGGTAACAGACAGATAATATGGATGGAAAAAGTTGATATTTGTAATCTGCAATAAAAATAGCAGCAAGCGAACAAGTGACAAAAATAACTAATAACGATGTTTCAATGGTTGAAACAAGGCGTAGGTTTCATACTTTCACTAGTGACTACTCTCAACATCATTAATATAATTAAACACATAATACTTTTAGCATGTATGGTAGACGTTACTTGGAGATCATTCTTTTATTGATCAAAACAGCATGGAAATCACGTAGTGCTACAAAAGCATACCTTAAAGTTTGTATTCCACATATAGGAATATTGTATGCTGTCACTTTCAGCATCCAAATATAGTACTAACAAACAACACAAAACATGAGTGCGGCGATATGGAGGCCGAGCTACATGTAGCTCGGTTTCCAAAAAAATTGAATCCGCAAATTTTGACTTCAAAAAATTCTGAAAAAATCATGATTGTAGATAATATTGTGATCCACCACTGTGAAATTTTTCATTCACAAACTCGTTGTATTCTGATCTGGGCAAAAAAGAGAAATATGCAGATCTGAATCGGTGAACAGTGCGCAATCTCAAAATTTTGAAATCTTGCCAGATTTCTCTTTTTTGCCCAGATCAGAATACAACGAGTTTGTGAATGAAAATTTTCACAGTGGTGGATCACAATATTATCTACAACCATGATTTTTTTCCGTTTTTTTAAGTCAAAATTTACGGATTCAATTTTTTTTTTGAAACGAGCTACATGTAGCTCGGTCTTCGTTTTGACTTTCCGCACAAAACATCTGTTGAATAGGCCCAGTTCTTTTGGCAGCTTAAAAAATAAGCTGCCCCCTCCCCAGCTTCTTCTATAAGCCACCCGATTTGTTACTTGGAGCTTGTCGTGGGGTTGTCACGGCAAGTTCTTCCTCAGGGAAGATTAGTTGCGGTGCCATTGATGATCGAAGTACGCAGGAGTTGTTAATCTCGCATAAGGACAAGGATTTACCCAGGTTCGGCCCCTCTCGATGGAGGTAAAGACCTACTTCCTGCTTCGGCTTTATTGTTGTGGACTAGTTCTCGATTACAAGGTTTCGACTCCTATCTCGGGAGTCGGCGACTGCGGGCTCTCAGGGTTGTCTTGGCTTCTTGATTGCTTATCGATCTAAGGTCCAGGGCCCTCCTTATAAAGGCGGTCGGGTCCCTGGACTTACAAGTTTACACCGGGTCATACTTGGACACGGAGTCCTATTCTATGTCTTGATCTTCCAAGTTATAACTCCGGGTTGTACTAGGACTCTTCTTCGACGAGTCCTTCCTTCTTCATGGGCCTTGGTCGGCTTGTCTCCAGCCCAGCCCATGTAGCTTGATGTGCGACCCGGCTTCGGCCTTCTTGGTCTTGGCGGATCTACTCTCCGGGTCCATGGTCCTACCTATAATGTATCCCCCCATCAGTAGCCCCCGAATTTATCTTGGGTGCAGTCTTAGTGGCTTCCTCCGACTCCTTGGTTCGACTTCTCCGATTGGAGTCACAAGATCAAAAGTCGCCTGATGAATTCCTGCATAAAAAACATAACACACATATAAAATGAGTCCTTCCTCACCCTTTGCTTAAGCCCACCACTCTTGCCTTTGCATCAGCTGGCCGAGTTTGTTGTGGCTCTTATAAACTAGCTCTGAGGAATCTGACTCTTGCCATTTCTTGCAGACACAGGACTCGCCTTTCTGAGACAAGCCGGCTCTTCTTTCCACTATTGTGTCTTCGTTTTCTCAGTCATACTCTGTTGGACTTTGGCTGCCGTATTTTTTACCACGAAATTTCCGCGGACAGCACCGTAACGTTCTAGGGTTTTACCCCTTATAAATTGTCAAGGGTGGGGTCCAGAAACCCTCACTTGCCCCTTCACCTCCAATCTTCTTCTTCCTCCTGCTCATTTTCGTTCCCGCGCGCAGCTCACTCCGCAAGTTCGCCATGGCCCCCAAGCGCTCCAAGACTGCTTCCAAGGCCAAGGCTTCCTCGTCCAATCGGACAATCGACATCGCCGCCACGGCCGCCGCCGCCGCCAAGACTTCCTCGTCAAAGCGATCAATCTCCGCTGATTGGGGCGGATCTACCACTACGGCCGAGCAAATCAAGGGGTACCAGCTCGCTGGTCTCCTTCCCTCCAATGTCAAGGCCCGTGCCCCAGGGAACGAAGCGGTGCCCTCTCCGGCGAAGGGGGAGGTCGTGATCTTCTCCGAGCATCTCTTTCGAGGATTCACCCCCCGGGTAATCTCTTTCGAGGATCACACAAGCTGGAGAACATGGATTTGGTACATTGCTGGATGACCTGGAGGATCCAGCCGTTGAGTCCTAGGACTCGGCTGATATGTCAATACACTCGTTGTGTGACTGATGATCTCCGCACAACGGAGAAGCTGTCTGACGGCCCTGAACTCGGCCGATTGATCAAGAAACTGACGGGCAAGCCAGTGAAGGATCAAGTGCAGTTTGGACTTGAGCCTTTTTGCTCCACCAATCAAGCTCCTGCTGTAAGCATTTCATTTAATTCGCTTTCATTTGCTTTCTCTATTTCATTTGCTAACTTATCTTTCTATCTTCTTTACAGTTAACTGACTCCTTCTGGAAGCCAGCTTCTGAAACTGCAACGGAGGCTGAGGTTGATGAGGAGGTCGAGGAGGAGGCTTCTGCCACGGAGCAAAATGCCGGGGTAGAAGATGTCGAAGATGATGCCAAGGAGGAGTCCTCACAGGAGGCTCCTGTTGAAGATGATGATGGTGAGGAGGAGTCCTCTCGGGAGGCTCCTGTTGAAAATGTTGCTGGGGAGGAGTCCTCACAGGAGGCTCCTGCTACTGAGCAGGGTCATGTGGCTTCTAGTCCTGCCGCTACCCAGCCAACCTCGTCTGAGGAGTCCTCAGCCGCGAAGAGCCGCTCCTCTTCTCCCCCGCTCCCAATAAGAACGGGTCTCGAGAGGCTGTTCCCAAGGTACCTCTCTCACGAGTCCTTGGATCAACCAATTCAACTGCTAAACCCCAAGAATGTACGCAGAGCGTTATTGCTGCTAGGAAGAGGAAGCTGTGCTCCGACGGCCCTGCAGACGTTCCTGATCCTTTGCCAGTTTCCCACCAAAGGAAGTCGACTTCTCCTCCTAGCAAAGACGACTCCTATCACTCTGGCATGTCTATGCCTTCTTCTGACTCTCAGGCCTCCCTGGACCTTGAGACTAATACTGGGTCAAGATGGCAATTTTCCCCGTGGGGACGGGTACCCGCGGGGATTTACCCGCTAAGAAACGGTGATGGGGGGCAAATCCCCCCCATGGGTATAACGGGGCGGGTACCCGTTAAGCTAACGGGGCGGGGATGGGGGGCAAACCTGCCCCATGGAGCCCCCATGGATACCCGGTACGGAGGTACCCCACCTGTCAGTCAAACAGATCAACCGTATATATACACAAAAAAACCCTAGACCCGACTCCACTAGTCCACTTCCAATCCACCTCTTTTCCCCCACACAGAGCAGCCGCCACTCCTCATTTCCCCATCTCGTTTCCCCTCACGGCCTCACCGTACGGAGCAGCGCCGCTGCTCGCGCATCTGCTCGTCGAGGTGACCACGGCGGCGCGACGACGCGGCGAGACAGCGACGAGGTCCTCATCGCGACCTCGGCTCCTCGTCCTCAAATCCGGGCGAGATCTGCATCGAGCGCAAGAAGCTGAGTAGCTGACTAGCTGAGTAGCTGACCGGTTGCTTCTGCATCGAGCTCGAGCAAGGTAAAATCACCTCTGATGATTGAGGATTCGCGCAGCTACATCTACACTCCGAGTCTACAGTCTACAACTTGCATAGTACTAGTTATCTATGCTAGGTAGCTAGCTTGGGTTGCTTGGCTGTATACAAATAAAATGAACCGTATGCTAGTTTTCTTTACTAGTTAGAATTGATTTGTTACTTCACAGGTCTCATTCTTGTCAGTCTGATGATGTCCTTGTTTAGGTAGAACAGAAAATATCCAACTTTGTTTAGGATTTGCAATGGCATCAAGTTCAGATGCATCTGTTGAGCAGGACAATGTCCAATCTCCACCGCGTGTGAAGAGAAAGCCCACATTTGTGGTTTGGAATGAGTTCAATAGGGTTCAGGCTGATGGAAAATGGAAGGCTCAATGTGTATGGAAAATGGCTCTAGTGCTCGATCAACTCCAGCTGCATCGGTTGACTTGGAAGTCGAGGTGCCATCTCCAACAGCACAAGAAACTGAACCACAAGATGCACACAAGCTGGCTGGTGTGAAGAGAAAGACCAGGTCCAAGGTATGGGATGAATTTAATAGGGTTTCTATCAATGGAAAATGGAAGGCTGAATGTCAGTGGTGTCATAATAAGCTTGGAGGAGAACCAAAAGATGGAACCTCACATCTTCACGCCCATTTGGGGTCATGTCCTTCTAGGCAAGCCACAACAGCCTGGAAGCAGGCCAAACTGAAACTGACTAAGGGGGAAGATGGGAAAGTGAATGTGGAGAATTACATATTTGATCAAGAACTTTGCAGGAAAGAACTTGCTTTGATGATATGTGTTCATGAGTACACACTTTCTATGGTAGATCATGTATGTTTTAGAAAGTTCTGTGCTACATTGCAACCTTTGTTCAAGGTTGTGAGTAGGAATACCATCAGGAAAGATATTATGGAAATGCATGAAGGACAAAGAGATAGGTTGATCAAGTACTTTGCAAACTTCAAGAACAGAGTTGCTGTGACTTCGGACATGTGGACAGCTGGACATCAAAAGAGAGGATACATGGCTGTAACAGCTCACTACATTGATGGTTCTTGGAATCTAAAGTCATACCTTCTGAGGTACAATATCTCTTACTGTTGTGACTTCATTGCTTCTCTCTTACTACATGTATAAATATGGGTTTATTATTCATGCTTACTAATCCCATATTTTATAATATTGCAGGTTTGTTTATGTACCAGCACCACATACAGCTGAAGTGCTTTGTGATGTTCTACATGAAGTCCTTGTAGAGTTTCATCTTGAGAGAAAGATATCAACCATTACTCTTGATAATTGCACAACCAACGACAAGGCAGTGGAAGATCTCGTAGATAAGTTAGACTCCTCCTCTCTCATGCTTGGTGGTAAACTGTTGCATATGAGGTGTTGTGCTCACATATTAAATCTTATTGTGAAAGATGGGCTTGCTGTTTTGGGGGATGGTATTGAGAGGGTGCGTGATAGTGTGGGGTTTTGGTCAGCAACTCCAAAACGACATGAAAAGTTTGAAAAAACTTGTCGCTTGATGAACATTGAGTACTCTAAGAGGTTGTGCCTTGATTGTAAAACCAGGTGGAACTCCACATACATAATGCTTAGTATTGCCGTGCTGTATAGGGATGTTTTTGATCGTCTTAGTCTGCGTGAAAAGCTTTTTAATTGCTGTCCAACTGCTGCTGATTGGGATTTTGCTAAGGAGATGATTGATAGGCTCAAATTATTCTATGATATCACTACCTTATGGTCAGGAACTCGTTATGTTACAGCTAATATGTTCTTCCCTAAGGTTTGCGGTATTCAGTTGGCAATTCGCAAATGGACTACACCTGATTATGAGTTGTTGCAACAAATGTCAGAGGAGATGAAGAAGAAGTATGAACTGATGCAACAAATGTCAGAGGAGATGAAGAAGAAGTTTCAGAAGTACTGGACAGATATTCATGGTCTGATGGCTATTGCCACTGTTCTTGACCCAAGATACAAACTCCATATGGTGCAGGCTCTCTACGGTTCTCTCTATGGACCTGAAGCTGCAAGTCTGGAGGTTATGCGAGTTAAGCAATTGCTCCGTGATTTATTGGTTGAATACCAAGATGCTTCTTGTGCAGGATCATCTAATGCGCCTACTTCTTCACAGTCCACATCTTCAGCTTCACAGGATGAAGTCTTTGACATATTTGAACGGTACATGTCTTCACAACCTACTGTTTCATCTTTGTTGGTTCATACAGAGCTAGACTTGTATTTGGAAGAGCCAGCTTTGCCGAGAACACAGGATTTTGATATCATCAATTGGTGGAAGTTTGGAGGGATCAAATATCCGACTCTGCAGCTTATTGCTCATGACATATTGCCGATTCCGGTCACAACGGTAGCATCAGAATCTGCATTCTCTACAAGTGGTAGAATCCTCAGTTCTCACCGAAGTAGGCTTGCACCAAAGATGGTTGAATCTATAATGTGTATGCAAGCTTGGTCTAATGCTGATATTCTGGGTAATACACTTAACTCTGTAGAAAATTTAGTAAAACGTGTGATGTCAAATGTTGCTCTTCTGCTCCTATTTACTGCTGGTTTTTTGTTGTTAGACTGCTATATACACCTAAATCAGATACTACATTATCATCTAAATTTACATTGTTTACAATTTCAGGTGAGAACAATTCATCACTCTCTAATGAGTTTCAGAGTTGTCTTACCGATGAGGATGAACCAATGGTAACTCGGCATTCTCAACTCTCATCTTTTGTCTATTTCATTTACAACTTTCTAAATGATCTTGTACTATTGCCTTGAATCCCATGATCAGGACGAGGAACTGTCCACTTGCAATAATCATTAGGCTTGCTGCATGCCTCAGTGGAGTCAAGAATTAGCAACATTGAAGACCGAGAAGCTAGAGACGTACTGATGTTCAGGAAGGACTCTTCAAGTCTTCATGTTATTAAGAACTAGAACATTCAGCTTGTAATTGTACTAAGTATATTGTCGTTTATTTGGTCATACTTGAGATGATGAATTGCTAAAATTGCTACCTTGTTGTCTTACGTGTTGTTTTGCTGCCTTGCTGCTGTTATTCTCCATGGATTATTGAATCTGTTGTATTGCATATTGTTTTGCTGTTGTTGGTATCCATGGGGATATCCATGGGGATCGGGTACCCGTTCTTACCGGGGATGGGGATTGTTTCGTCCCCGTGAAGGTTGGCGGGGATAGCGGGGATGGGTATTAGCGGGGAACGGGGCGGGGATGGTAGCGTGTCCCCCGGTGATCCCCGTCCCCGTTGCCATTTTGAATACTGGGTATGACTTCTTAGCCTGCTTGTTCTTACATGACTTCTGTGTTTCCTTTTCATGAACTTCTTACTGACTTCTAACTTTGTCTGTTTTCAGGGCTCGGCCTTATCTGAAGGTCATAAAGCTCCAGAACATGGCTGATGTCACCTCAGCTCGTGGATCTGTCCCTCCTTCTGCTTCTCATACGACAAGCACAAGGACCGCTCCTTCCACACCTGCATCTGCAGGTGTTAACACTACAACTGCTCCCACTGTTCCCGAGTCCCTTCCAAAGACTCGGGGGGAAACTCCATTGGTGGTCCAGTCCTCTTCTGGGACTGAGACTCCTACGACCATCCCTCAACCTTCCCCGACTCCTCATCAGATGGCTGAATGATCAAGCAGCCAGATTAAAGGATGATGAGCAACTGGCCATCAGATCTCTTCGACTCATCCATGATGTAAGCTTTCTGACTTCTAGTCTTTGTATTCTCTGGTAGCCTCCTATTGCAGTAGCCCCCAAGCACCTTATCTGTGGTGACTTGTGACTAAGATAGGTGCTTTTCTTTGAACTTTAACTCAATTGCTGTGTAGAAAAAATTTGTGTACTTGTAGCCCCCAAGCACTGAGTCATTTGCTCTTCTAGGACTCGGGGCTTTAACTTGATGACTCTTAGGTAAAGCAACTAAAAAGTTTTCCACGAGTAGCCCCCAAGCGCCGGGTTGTCAGTCTGCGACAACTTGGAGCTACAAATCGATGTGAATAGCTGATACTTAGCTTGTAGAAAAATTCTATTCTGCGAGTAGCCCCCAAGCGCCGAGTTGTTAACTTGTGACGACTTGGAGCTGCTGACTTGTTGACTATGACTTGTGAATGTTGCATCTGGAGAAAAAATCTGACTCCTGAGTAGCCCCCAAGCGCCAAGTTGTTAACTTGTGACGACTTGGAGCTTATGAGTTGTATATCTGACTTGTGAGTCCTGACTTGTGAATTCTGACTGGTGAGTTCTGACTTGTGAATTCTGACTTGTATTTGCAGAATCTTATCTCCAAGATGAAGAGAGACATGAAGGAGCTAGAGGACCAGGCAGCTGCTACTGCCAGGTCTGCTCAATCTGAAAGGGAGCACTCCCTTCAACTGAAAAATATCTGAAAATTGTATCTGCTCAGCTGGAGCAGGTCAAGAAAGAGTCGGAGGTAGCCAAGAAAACTGCCCTGAAAGCTCATAATGAGCTAAAAGCAGTATACGACACCTGCCATAAAGGCATTGGAGCCATGTGCCAACACATCTTTGGTAATTTTATATCTTTACTAACTCCTTCTTTGCACTGTTTTGAAGCACTTCTCAACTTATACTTACTGATTTCTTTTTGTAGGGTCTGACTCCCCAAAGCTCAAGTTGCCCATTAGCAAGCAACTGCATGAGATGCTGAACCATTGTCTTGGGCTACAAGAGGGAGCCCGTGCTGTGGTAAAGTACTTAAATGCTAAAGGCAAGTGCCCCAAGGAACCTGAGCGCCTGGTAGATGAGCTGTCACAAGCACCAGGCTATATGCGCCTCTAGAAGCAGTCCTCCTTGAGGAGAGCCTCCATCAGGATCCTTGCTCTGGCCCACAGATACTACCCCACTTTCATAGAGCCAGCTTTGCTCACTATGGGGAAGCCGGAGCAACATGAAGATGGCAAACCCTTTACTCAGGATGACTTCAAGGCTGGGGAGAAGCTGGTGCGTCCTTATGCATGTGAGATTGCCAACAAGATGGACCCTGAGGTATGGGTTCATCACTATGACTTGGAGAACAAGAGGGTTGCCCCAGAGACTCCTGTAGTTGTAAATTTTGGTCGCCCCTCATAGGCAACAGCAGGCGGCTCCTCTTCTACTGTACCGAGTTCTTCTACACTGGCGGCTCCTATTCTGGGTAACCCATCTAGTGCTGAGGCTGTACTGAAGACTCCTGCTGCGCCCACTCCTTCAAGAGCTACTACTAGGGGTTCCCGGCCTCAAGAAGAAGAGCTAGCTCAACATATGAAGAGCCCACGTGGTACCGGTTTCCAAACGAAGAAAGTTGCCACCAAGCCTCCTATGAAGCAGACTCGTGCCTCTACTGCACAAGAGAAGGACAAGTCTCCTGCCAAGAAGGACTCCCCAATTCCAGCCGAGAAGTCGACTCCTCAGAAGGATCATCTTCTTGATGATTTTTAAACTTTTGTAATGCTACACTGCTGGTGCAAACCTTTTGGTTTTTTGAACTAGTTGTCCTGCAATTTTGCCAATTGGCTTGTAATGACTTGCTTGCTCAACTGTGACATTGATATGTCTTATGTATGCAAGTCACTGCTTGGTTCTTATAACCCATCTAATTTTTCACTGATGAATAAGTAGGCCCTGTATGACTTCTCTTACAGTTCGTGCTGACAGGCTCCCAACTTCTTATGTCCTTTAAGATTCATAAGAGTTAGAGACAAGTCATGCCTGTAGACTATTCATATTGTGCATGCTGCATCTAACTTACCAGCGAGAAAATTAGGAAAAATTTGGCTACTGAGCCGGATTCAAGAGTCTAAGCCTGACTTTTTTCTCTGAAAAGCAAGACCCCAAGAACCTGATGATCAAATATAAAGAATAAAGCGCACTCACTGGGTGACTCGACTAAAGAACTCATATTTAGATAAGCCGGCTTTATTTCCTTTGATCATAACAATTTGATTACATTTAGGCATGGCTCACTGGGCTATTTGCCTTGCAACTCATAGAAAATATTACAATTTAACTATAGTAAGGACGCAACTGAGCTATGTTCCATGGCCTCTTTGCCTCTGCATAGGGATCTAGCGTATGAGCTGTGTCAGCTCCTTTACTTGCACTTGCCGGCTCTCGCACATCCGTTAGATAGTACAACCCATTGTGCAAGTTCTTGCTTATGACGAACGGTCCTTCCCATGGTGGAGATAACTTGTGCATCCCTTCCTTGTTTTGGACTAGGCGAAGCACTAAGTCACCTTCTTGGAAAGTCCGAGTTCTGATTCGACGAGCGTGATACCGCCGCAAGTCCTACTGATAAACTGCTGACCTCTTAAGGGCTAACTCCCTTGCTTCTTCGAGTGCGTCCATCGAGTCCTGACGAGCAAGCTCATTTTCTGTCTCGACATAATTGGCGACTCGTGGCGAGTCATGTAGCAAGTCGCTAGGTAGGACGGCTTCTGCTCCATAAAATGAAGAACGGTGTAAAGCCAGTAGATCTGTTAGGAGTCGTCCTTATACTCAAAAGTACTGCTGGCAGCTCCTCAACCCAACATCCAGCGGCTCTTAGCAAGGGGACTCGAAGCCTGGGCTTTATTCCCTTGAGCAACTCCTGATTTTCCCACTCTGCTTGTCCATTGGACTATGGGTGTGCCACTGAGGCTAGGTCGAGTCTGATGTTATTCTCACCACAGAACTTGGCCATCTCTCCAACTGATAAGTTGGTCCCATTATCTGTAATGATGTTGTGTGGATATCCGAAGCGAGTGGATATCTTCTTGAAGAACCTCATAGCTGATGCTCCGTCGACTCGGCTTACGGGTTCGACTTCTACCCACTTGGTGAACTTGTCAACAGCTACTAGCAGGTGGGTCTTCTGACAGGGCGACTTTGAGAAAGGACCCACCATGTCAAACCCCAAACTACAAACGGCCAAGTGATAGGAATAGTTCTGAGTTCTTGGGCTGGCACGTGGTCTTGTCTTGCGTACCTTTGGCATCCATCACAAACTCGTACTATCTTTTCTGCATCCAGATGTGCTGTTAACCAAAAGAACCCGTGCCTGAAAGCTTTTGACACCAAGGATCTAGTGGATGCATGATGACCACAATCATCTGCGTGGATTTCTTGCAAGATTTGCCTGCCTTCTTCTGGAGACACACATCTCTGGTAGACTCTAGTGGTACTCCTTCTGTACAACTCGCCATCAATGACTGTGTAGGACTTGCACCGTCTGATGAGTTGTCTCTGTTTGACTTCATCCTCTGGTAGTTCACCTCGGAGGAGATATGCAAGGTAGGGCTCTGTCCATGCTGGGATTGCCCGTACTGCTGCCACAAGTGCTGACTCTGGGTCTGGGAAGGCTAACTCCTCCTCTGAAGGTAACTTGACAGATGGATGATGGAGTTCATCCACAAACACGTTGGGAGGTACTTTCTCTCGATGAGAGCCGAGTCGTGATAGCGCATCGGCGGCCTCGTTCTTGCGTCTGTCAATATGCTCTACTTGATAACCAGAAAAGAACCCGGCTATCTGTTCGACTGCTCTTTTGTAAGCCGCCATATTTGCATCCTTTGAGTCCCAGGTTCCAGATACTTGCTGTGCCACGAGATCTGAGTCCCCAAAGCACCTGATACGCTTGATGTTCATTTCCTTGGCCAAACGGAGCCCATGTAGCAAAGCCTCATACTCTGCCATGTTGTTTGTACAATCAAAATAAAACTGAAGGACATATGCCAACTTATCTCCTTTAGGTGAAGTTAAAACCACGCCGGCTCCTGAGCCTTCTAGCTGTCTGGACCCGTCGAAGTGCATTGTCCAATATTTGGTGCAGGGTGAACTTGGTGAGGAGGTGAAGTCAGTCCAATCATTGATGAAGTCGACCAAAGCTTGAGACTTAATGGCTGTCCTAGGCTCATATGTGATATGATAAGGACCCAATTCAATTGCCCACTTGGCAACTCGCCCTGTTGCATCTCTGTTACGTATGATGTCAGCTAGTGGTGCTGAGCTCACCACTTTGATTGAATGCTCTTGTAAATAGTGCTTAATCTTCCTACTTGGAAGAAAAACTCCATAAACTAGCTTCTGCCATTGAGGGTACCTTTGTTTTGAATCTGTAAGGACATCACTGATGTAGTAAATAGACCTCTGTACTGGATATTCTTTACCTTCCTCTGTACGTTCCACAACTACTACCGCGCTGACAACTCTTTCATTGGCAGCCACATATAATAGCATGGGCTCCTTATCTGTAGGAGCTGCAAGTACTGGTGCTGATGATAGGGTTTTCTTCAAGCCCTCAAAAGCATCGTCGGCTTCTTTGTCCCATAAGAATTTGTCTGAATTATTCAGGAGTCGATAGAGAGGACCCGCCTTCTCTCCGAGTCTTGAGATGAATCTGCTTAGAGCCGCTACGCAACCAGTGAGTTTCTGAACGTCTTTTAGACAAGTCGGCCTCTGCAGGTTGTGAATAGCCTTGATTTTCTCTGGGTTTGCTTCAATGCCTCTCTTTGAAACAATGAAGCCGAGGAGTTTGCCTGCAGGGACTCCAAAAACACACTTGGCTGGGTTGAGCTTCATCTTGTACTTGCGCAGGTTATCAAAGGTTTCTGTCAGGTCTGCTATCAAAGAGTCAGCTTTCTGAGACTTGATGACTACATCGTCCACATAAGCATGAACATTCCTTCCAATCTGTTTCTTGAAATAGTTCTGGATACACCTCTGATATGTAGCTCCTGCATTCTTGAGTCCAAAAGGCAATGTCGTATAACAAAATGCTCCAAAGGGTGTAATGAAAGATGTCTTCAGCTCATCCTCTTTCTTGAGTCTGATCTGGTGGTACCCTGAGTAGGCATCCAAGAAACAAAGTAGCTCTGATCCAGCTGTGGAGTCAATGATCTGGTCTATACGAGGTAAAGCAAACGGATCCTTAGGACAGTGCTTGTTGAGACCCGTGAAGTCGATGCACATACGTAGCTCTCCTGTTTTCTTTGGTACTAGTACTGGGTTGGCCACCCACTCTGGGTGAAAAACTTCCTTGATGAACTCAGCTGCAAGGAGCCGAGCCACCTCTTCTCCAATGGCTTTTCTTCTGTCATCATGAAACTTGCGAAGTCCCTGTTTTACAGGTCTTGCATTAGGGTTAACATGTAAGCTGTGCTCGGCGAGTTCTCTCGGGACACCTGGCATGTCAGATGGTTTCCATGCAAAGACGTCCCGGTGGGCGCCAACTGTCGTGGGGTTGTCACGGCAAGTTCTTCCTCAGGGAAGATTAGTTGCGGGGCCATTGATGATCGAAGTACGCAGGAGTTGTTAATCTCGCCTAAGGACAAGGATTTACCCAGGTTCGGCCCCTCTCGATGGAGGTAAAGACCTACTTCCTGCTTCGGCTTTATTGTTGTGGACTAGTTCTCGATTACAAGGTTTCGACTCCTATCTCGGGAGTCGGCGACTGCGGGCTCTCAGGGTTGTCTTGGCTTCTTGATTGCTTATCGATCTAAGGTCCAGGGCCCTCCTTATAAAGGCGGTCGGGTCCCTGGACTTACAAGTTTACACCGGGTCATACTTGGACACGGAGTCCTATTCTACGTCTTGATCTTCCAAGTTATAACTCCGGGTTGTACTACGACTCTTCTTCGATGAGTCCTTCCTTCTTCATGGGCCTTGGTCGGCTTGTCTCCAGCCCAGCCAATGTAGCTTGAAGTGCGACCCGGCTTCGGCCTTCTTGGTCTTGGCGGGTCTACTCTCCGGGTCCATGGGCCTACCTATAAAGTATCCCCCCATCAGAGCTTCTAAACTAGTCATCCTATAACTAAACTAGAAGCTCCAAGTAACAAACCGGGTGGCTTATAGGAGAAGCTGGGGAGGGGCAGCTTATTGTTTAAGCTGTCAAAAGAACTGGGTCATAGTCTCTTTCTAATACATTCACGACACCCGCACTGTCACCTTGACACCATGGAGATTATACTAAACACAAGCATCAAGAAACCTTATAGTTTTATTATTTAATCAAACAAGAAGAACAAACTCATGATAAATATCCCTCTAATCTATTATCCATAGAGTCACACACGGCACCCGCACTGTCACGGCGGCACCATGATCACAACGGTGACTACGAAAATTATATTAGATATCACCAATTAAGCAACATCATATCCATTACATAAAAAGGGGGAAAATATCATATAATTCAACTAGATTAACAATGCTCATGATTACAATCAAGATCACATCATGAGAGAGAGATAACCACATAGCTACAGGTACAAGCCTTATAACCCCCAAGAGCAGGGGATCACTGTAGCACCTCTCAATGTGGAAGTAGAGTATCGATCCGCAGGAGCAAGAAGGAAAAGTTATCTATTCCCTACAACTAAAGTGTCACAAGTTTTAGTTGATTATGCACTAAACAAGTTTAAATAACAAGATGGTTGATTTAACGGATGGAAGTTTTAATGTAGCAAAACAAGAATGTAAAAGTGTCCCAATCCTCTTTAATGCAAGAGGACAAGACAAAGGTGTAAACGGTGCTTCAATGCTTGGAAATAAGGCCTAGGGATTATACTTTCACTAGTGGACACCCTCAACAATAATAATATAATTGAATACATAAATATTTCCTCTTCATTATGCTACTCTAAATTATTCTCTTGTTGGATAACGAACACCAATCCACTGCGTAGGGCTATAAAAACACACCTTAAAGTCGCATTCCACATCCAGGGAACCCCACACTGTCAACTTGAGCCCCTAAATAGTACTAGACAAACACCACAATTTCATAAAAACATCCAACACAAATAATAACTCATGATGAGTATTCCTGTAATCTTTAGCCTAAGAGCCACACACGGTGCGCACACTGTCAACTTCACATCATGGGACAAAAGTGACTCCGGAGATTACATTAATAAAACCACTTAAGTAGCATAACTCATAAGATGATGAAGAGTAACATCTATGGATTCAACTAGATTACAAAGCTCATGATCACATAAAGATCACACCCTGGGAGAGAGAGATAAACCACATAGCTACCGGCATGAGCCCTCAGCCCGAGGGAGACTACTCCCTCCTCATCACGGAGACGGTGGAGATGTTGTTGGGGGAGATGGAGACCACCCCGGCAGTGCCCCGCCGGAGTTTTCCCCCTCCAATCTGCAGCTTCAGGTCTCTGTTTCGTGGTTTCTGTGTTTCGGCGGCGCTCCCTTCTGGAAAACGTCGGGGGGCTATTTTTATAGGCATTTTTAGGTCAAGACGGAAGTGTGGGGACGAAGATCGACGGCATCGGAGCCTCGAGGCCCAAAAGAGGGGTCCCCATGCGGCCAAGGAATCTGGCCGCGTGGGACCACCTATTTTGGTCCTCAGGCCTCCTCTCGTGCGCTTCCTTGACTCCCAAGCTTTGTTCCTTCCAAAATGATGCTCGTAAATTTTCAGGTCATTTGGACGTTGTTTGGGTCCCTGAAACATCAAAATATAGAAAATAGGGTTTTCTGCCAGTGCAGGGTTAATTCCAGAAAAATAGGAAAACTGTGAAATTTTCCCAAAATCATTATAAAACAATGATATAACCCTTATATGATGCAAATATGATTGAAATATGAGTAATATAATGCAAAGTTCATGTATGCATTTTACATGCATCAACATCCCCAAGCTTAACCTATACTCGTCCTCGAGTATAAAGGTGATAAAACCAACATGGACTTTGCATTTTAAGACTATCAATGGATATCAAAGATGATTACTATTGCTACATAAAGTCAAATGATTCATTCTTTAAAGGAGTAGCAATATGCAAGATAGATTATGAAGTGATATCAATTACTCAATGCAAGGATGTTCAATGATAATTCACAAAGTGTAACATATAAGAAAGTACTATGGACCAAATGTATGCATAATGAAAAGTAAAAACATCCTATAATGGTCATAGAGTATTCTTATAAAACAGAATATAAAAGGTGGACACTTTGGAAAGATATATATATGAGTAGAGGTAAAACATGAACAAGTTTCATCTAACTTCCAAATACTTCTACTTAAGTTAATGTTTGCAATGTGGTATTGGTGTCAAGCTCTCATTACCCCTTATCATAACATCTTGAATGGTTAAAGTTTAAATTGAAAGCAAATATGAGTAGTGTGCTTGACAAAGAAATGGTTGAAAGTCTCATGCCCCGTGAATACGAGTACCTACACCATGGTGTTACTCAACTTGGGATACAAAGCAAGTTCAAGTAAAAGTCATTGTATAATAGCGTCATCAAGAGGGTCAACTGGGTACCTCTTGTCCCAGGACATGGAACAAGCCCATGTCAAAATGAAAAGACAAACAAACATAATGAACAATCTCAACACCCTTTTTATTTACTATTGATATAGCTTTTTATTATGAGGTGCATCACCGAAGGTTCACAATAGCATGTAAGTAAATTTCCACCATGACAACATGGCTTAGATTAGCGGCCCAGGTGTCTCTCTAGCCATTTATACAACTACTTAAAACTTACTTAGTTTCCACATTTATTTGGCACTATGATAGGCATCCATAAACAAAAGTACATGATATCAACTTAATATAATTATTAGCATGTTGAAAGCTTGCCATGTGACAACACATTTGGGCTAACTACCAACCAAGACTCTTGTCAATCTCACAACTTCATAATTTTAATCACAATGGTTCATGTTTATTAAATGCAATAGTAAGGTGTGAGAGCTATTTAACCAACTTTTCTCATAACAATCAATAACATAAGCATTTTAATTCAGAGGTATAGATAACACAAAGTAACATGATAAACATACTCGGAATAGCATAAAGCTAATAGGTAGATATGGTGGACTCACTGGAAAAACTTTGGTTGAAGGTGTTGGAAAACAAGTTTTTACTTGTTGGAATTTTTGGGCTAGCAAGAGGGAGAAAGTTGACCGTCTAAATGCATGCACAAGTGTCCATAGAACTAACCAATCCATGTTAAACAAAGTAAAGTAACATTCAGCACCAGAACATGAATAAGAGATAGCTCTTGATAAAATACTTGCAAATTAACACTCATTAAAAAGCACATGAATTATGCAACTATATGTATTTTTTTAAATCAACTCAACATCCCTTTCCCAATCTTATTATAGCATACAACTTAATTCAACCCAAACTTCCAGTAGCTCTCTCATATATAAATGATAGTGGTGGTTTCAAAATTAAAATTAAACTAAAATAACAAGCAAACAAAAGACGCTCCAAGTTTATGCGATAGAGTGCATTGATCGAAAAACAGAAGTTAGACATGTGCAAACCGAGAGTGTGTTGGTCCAGTGGGATTGTCTTCACATCCCCAAGCTTATGGTCTTCGCCATCCTTGGATAGCTCTTGGTGCATCTCCTCTAATCCCTGTGAAAAAACTTCAAAACACTGTTTCTCCCATTTCTTTTCTGTGGGGTGACATTAGTAGTGATAGACAAATGAATTACTTGCTGCATAGAATCCTTAGACAAAAATTCATATTAATGTCCAGATAGTGTATAATGTTGTATGCCTACTTATAAACTTAATTGGATGAAAAAGATTCAAGTTAACAGTTCAAAGAATGCATCAAACAAAATGGGACAGAATTAGCAGCAGCGAAACACATTTTTATACCAGAATTAAACATGTCTAAAAATTCTGAAAAAATTCAGTAATACATAGGATGAAAAGTTGAAGTTACAGTAAAAATTTCAACTCATTCGGAGTTACAGAATAGGAATGAAAAATTAAACCATGCACAGATTCGTGCTGGAATAAAATCTCCGAATGCAAATAGCAAATTTTTCATACCAAAATAGGTAAAACTTGGCACTTTATTAATAATTCCAGAAACTAAATTAAAACTAAGTCTCTTGTTACAGCAAGAGGACACAAAGAAAATAAAAAATAAAAACAACCGGGTTGCCTCCCGTAAAGCGCTTTCTTTATAGCCATATAGCTAGGCTTCTTACTTGATATTTATTGTGGACGAAACTCATGAAGGAGCTTGAACTTTGATGTGTCCCTCTTACTTGGGAAGTATTTCATGCAAATACCAGGATCCCATGGTGCTCTCAAGCCAATCAAAATAATTGTCAAACTGAAACCTAGTAAAGAGAAAAACAAAACACAAAAGTAATAACAACGAAGTCTAACTTTCTTTCTA
This sequence comes from Puccinellia tenuiflora, assembly GCA_012064385.1. Lineage (NCBI taxonomy): Eukaryota > Viridiplantae > Streptophyta > Magnoliopsida > Poales > Poaceae > Puccinellia > Puccinellia tenuiflora. Next base: position 364,766 of record QRDG01000195.1, read on the forward strand.
TGCATTGGCACTTGGTATATGAATGAATCACAATAAATAGAAATTTCACAATGCATATTAACAGTAGTTACTTGCAGCATATATTTATTAGTAGCATAAAGAGGGTTCTTATTACCTCCTCTTTTATAATAGTTGCAAGTTGAAGAAATAAATTCAACCATATAATCACAAGAATCATTCAACTTAGATAATATAAGCACATAAAGAGGATCATTAAATTTATTTTGGAATTCATTAGCATGCTTCCCTCTTTCAAGATAATTATTAAGATCAATATCAAGTTTAATATCATGGTTGCAACAAATATTTGGAACTAAAGATAATTGCAAACCACATAAGTATTTCTCAACATAAGAAAATTTCTCCTCCATGATGTAACTAGGAGAATTTAAGAACAAAGTATGACTCTCATGAGTAAGAGTACCATCACAAACAACAAGTATATCATTTTTATCCTCACATAAATTTGTAACAACTTCTAAATATTGAGGATTATCAATAAGCATAGGACCATCATCTAAAGCATTATCATAGCATATTTAAACAACACTCCTCATTATCATCAATAAGTTCACTAGTAGCGTCATTAAAAAGTAAAGGAGCATTATTAGTTTCATCATAATGGCATGGGTTATCATATAGGACCATAGAATTTTTAGTTTGACACTCATCATAACATGGGTTCTCATGAATAACAAAAGATTTTTGAGTTTGAGTGCTACTATCAAATGTTGATGGTGAAGTTGGGAGATCCAACTCTTCCCCAAGCTTAGGTTGGAACATATCCATTTCAATCTCCTCTTCACATTCTTCCTCTTCCAAGCTTATGTTTTCATCATCCTCTTCCTACAAAATATTAGAGCTTTCTTGGGCAGCTCTCTTTCTTGTGTCAACAACATAGATATTTTCATTAAATTCAATTATGCAGAGATTAAGGAGATTGGCAATAAAAACTTTAAATTGAGAAGCTATAGGGCAGGTTTCATGTTCAACAATGAAGGTGTATAATTCATAGGTTGCCATAAAAATAACAAATTGCTCTACTTCTTCCATCCCTAAATGAGCATAATTCCCTATATGATAAGTGGTGTAATGCCCCGGGGTTTTTCCCCAAATTAGAATTGCCTGTTATTTTTTTACATCATCATGACATCAGCATCATCGCATCGCATATTTTTTACAACAAAAATTATTTTTATTAAACCCAATTTTCTATTTTTCTAAAATTGTCGGAAAAGTTTTATCGAGACAGTTGTCTCCGTTTTCTAAAATTAGTTGCCAAATTAAATTTGCAAAATAAAATAAAATTTGAGAATCGCTAGAGAGTAGCCCAAACCGGCCCAAGCCCATCTAACCTCCAAACCCTAGGGTTTCCCCTGGCAGTTTTCCTTTCCCACCCCCTCCTTCTTTGCAGCCACCCTCAACCTGTTTTCTGTTTTTGCGGGACGGTCCTTCCACCTCTTCTTTTTCTTTTTTTCCCTCCCTTTCTTTTTCTTCCTCTCCTTTTTTTCCCTATCTCTCTCTCTCTTCACCCGCACCTCTCTTCCTCTCTTTCCTCTCTCCTCTCTCTTTTTTTTTCCCGTGACCTTTCCTCACCGCCGCACGCTCCCTTCCCCGTCGACCTCGTCTTCCTCCCATGGCGCCCCGCGCGCACCCCCGCCGCCTTGTCCTCTCCCCTCCAGCACGCTGCCCGTCGGCCGCTCCTCCCTTGTGCCCGAGCTCGCCTCGACCCCCTCCTCCGGCCAGCTCGTCCACGCGCCTCTCGTCCCCGCGGCCAGCTCGAGCGGCCCGCCGCCCCGCGTCGTCCACCCGCCGGCCTCTCCTCCCGGCGTCGACCTTCTCGCACCCGCTCCTCCCCGTCGGTCCCGGCTCCCTCCTTGCCTTCCTTGGCCGATCGTCGCCAGGCGCGGCCGGTCCTTCATCGCCGTCGGCCGCCGCTCCAGCCTCTCCCCACCATGGACGCCTCCCTCACGCCTCCACCCGTCGTCGGCCCGTGTTGGCCGCGCCCGCAGCCAGCACGCTCGCACCCGCGCGCCTCCCCTTCCTCTGCTCTGCCCCGGTCGTCCTCCTCCTTCCCGGCCTTGAGTTCTCTCCCCAGCCCGAGCTCGTTGCTGCTACGCGTCCCCGTTGCTATCTTCGTGCGTTGCCGCTGCCCGGCCCATGATCCCGCTGCTGTGCCCGTGGCTGCTGCTCTACGAGTTCCCGTGCGCCGCACGGCCGTTTCTGTGTTCGTGTCCGTCTCGTGTTGTTCCCGGTGCCTTCCCCGACGTGTTCCTGAAGTTTCCCGATCTCCGTTTTCCGTTGTGCATCCCCTACGCCTCCGAGTCGTGTTTCCCCGACGTTCCTGTCGTGAATCCGAGTTCTCCGACCCATTGACCGAAGACGGATACGCCAAGATCTACCCCGACCGGAATGTGCCAAGTTCTATGCCTCGACGTCCGTTTGTGTTGGCCGCCTTCGTGCGCGTCCGTGAAGTCCGAAGACCGGAACCCGACAAGATCCCCGATCCCTGACGACCGTGAATGGAGAAACGACATGATCTTCCACGACTCCGAAACCCGCCAAGTGCTCCGATGCCGTGAACCCCGAAGACCGATCCCCGACACCGTGAACCTCCGTCAACCCCGAAGCCCGGAACGCCAAGGTCCGCAACGACGACGACCCGAGTACGACTACTTCCACGACGTCGACTACCTCGACTACTCCAACTCCGGATGAACGACTACTTTGGCTACTTCAACTACGACGACTACTTCGACTACTTCCGCTCCGAATCCGAAGTTCCCTAGAATCCGATGTGTGACCCCAACCCTAAACCTCTATATGCCATATATATCCGTATCTTATAAAATCATGCATCATTAATTAACAATGCACTTTATCCATTTAGTCGAACTAAATCAACTTATTATGGGGTTTGTCCGGTGCATCTATATTATGCACTGATCCCATTTAAATGATTTGTCATGTGTTAGGAATAGAATTGGAACACAATTAATTTGTCATGCATCATGTCATCAACATGCTGCTTCTTTTGCCGTAGTAGTAAAATGCATCTTTTGCGCTTCCAGTGTTCGTTGCTTCTTTGGGAATAGGACTATGAGTTGATGTGAGCAACGACAGGTTCTGCTACCTCTACCGGATTGCAGGCAAGTGATACTCACTTGCTATCTTTGTTGTTTTCTGTCTCTCACTCGTCCTATCTTTTGTTCCTTGCTAGCCTTATGTCGCGATGCTTGTGTCTCGATCCTATTTGCATGTTTACCTTGCAGCCATGATATGCCCCACCCCCACATCCTATTACCCTGTTGCTTGTTTACCTTGTTGGCCTTTGCGAGTCGTAGCGCATGCTTAGCTTTGTTTTGCTCGAGTCTTGTTCTAGTCATGCTTTAATTTGATAGTTGGGTTTAAATTCACATGATAATCTATAATGTTTGGCGATGGGATATAATTAATAAAGATAAGGCACCGGCGGAAGGCCAATCATGGCATTTTGTTCTGCTAGTGTCGCCTAGGACCCGAGTTCTTGTCCTCTGATCCAAGACTGAGCGCACTACCCACATGTGGGAGGAAATGGGACTCCCCTCGACCTAGTACCGGATCTGCAGCCTTGTCCAGGGCGCCACAACTTAGTTCGGGTGTTTCCATTTGCGCGGCGCTTTAATTTTTGTGATGCAGGTACGGATGGGACGCCTCCGGGACTTATACGATGATGGTTACTTACGGTAGGGCTTGCGGCACGTGGCGTTTATCGCATGTGGAAGGAGGGGCAATCGTATGAGTGTTCCCTCTCGACACCGTCCTCGCATCGGCTAAGTCCACCTCGGAGCTTCGGCCGGACTTTCAAGGTGGGCAAGACCTAGCTAGGTGGTTCCCTGGACTTGTGTGGTAGTGAAGGAAAGTGTAGCGTCGGATACCCTACCAGCATACCCTGTAAGTGTGCTAATTGCATGGCAACAAGGGTGGAAGTGGGTGTGGTTACATTTGTGCACCCCTGCAGGGTTAAATCTTTTCGAAAAGTCGTGTCCGCGGTTATGGACGACTTGGTGAAATGTGCTGGCTAACAAGGTCATAGACAACTTACACCTAATGATAATAAATTGATTAGCAAGATAGAGCTACTTCAATAATAACTTATAAAATTGCCAACTGTGTGAGTGCCTTTGGGCTTGCTGCTCGTGGGATAAACGGGCTGGTAAGGAATTGGCTGGGTATGTTTGGTGTTAGTATAGTTGGTTACCTATGCGCTCTCTTACCTTCTCTCTATTAGACGCAAGTTGTAGCGTGTCTCTATAGATTGTTAGTGCTGCTTGTCGCCGCCTCAATCGCTAACCCTTTTTCCCCGGAATTCCAGCTTTGATATCTTGTGAGTATTACTTGCCAGTACTTCTACTAGTACTGACCCCTTCGGGGCTGCTATTCCATGGCAGCCAACAGGTTTGAAGTGTGATGACGTTAGGTTGTGAATCCTGCCGGCTTGGCCTGGGCAGGGTTATGCTGCTTGGTTATCTTCAGGACTCTTAGTCCATATATGTATTCATATCCGTACTCGGATACTATTCGCTTCCGCTGTTGTTTGGATCTTTGTAATGTATCTTTTGTATTCTTGACTCTGTGAGTCGTTGTTGTATATATGTTCTTTTGTGGGTTCCATCGAGAACTATTGTAATGTTATCACAATTCCACCCGCATAACGTGTGTGTTGCGACGTGCACGTTATGCCTGGTGGGCGTCCTAGGATCGTTATTATGCGGATTTGGCGGAAATCGCTAAGTCTACATAGTACCGATCTGGGGGGGCGTTACAAGTGGCAATAACATGTTCTTTATTGGAAGCGCATTGGAATTCAAAGTGTCCAAAGTATTCAGAGCAACAAGTTTCTTCCTTATGATAATTAAGCACCCTACTAGCAATTTCATTTAGAAGCTCTATGAAGCCTCCTAATCTTTTCCCTTCATATGATTCTCTAAATTTAGCAGCTATCATGGCGTTTTATAGCAGTTTTCCATTTTCTAATTTTTTGGGTTTTTGATATATGGATAAAGTGAATGCAAAGCTGAAAGTAAATCTAAGAAAACTCACAGCCAAACAAGTTAAAGAGGTAAACCTCCCCAAGCTTAGATGATTGCAAGATATAAAACAAGATAAAATAAATCCAAAGTCTAGTGCACACAAGAATAATAACTTAAGCGCTACGCTCCCCCGGCAATGGCGCCAGAAAAGTGCTTGATAACCCCTAAGAGCAGGGGATCACTGTAGCACCTCTCAATGTGGAAGTAGGGTATCGATCCGTAGGACCAAGAAAGAAAAGTTATCTATTCCCTACAACTAAAGTGTCACAAGTTTTAGTTGATTATGCACTAAACAAGTTTAAATAACAAGATAGTTGATTTAATGGATGGAAGTTTTTAATGTAACAAAACAAGAATGTAAAAGTGTCCCAATCCTCTTTAATGCAAGAGGACAAGACAAAGGTGTAAACGGTGTTTCAATGCTTGGAAATAAGGCCTAGGGATCATACTTTCACTAGTGGACACTCTCAACATTAATATATAATTGAATACATAAATATTTCCTCTTCATTATGCTACTCTGAATATTCTCTTGTTGGATAATGAACACCAATCCACTGCGTAGGGCTATAAAAGCACACCATAAAGTCGCATTCCACATCTAGGGAACCCCACATTGTCAACTTGAGCCCCCTAAATAGTACTAGACAAACACCACAATTTCATAGAGACATCCAACACAAATAATAACTCACGATGAGTATTCATGTAGCTTTAGCCTAAGAGCCAGACACGGTGCGCACACTGTCAACTTCGCACCATGGGACAAAGGTGACTCCGGAAATTATATTAATAAAACCACTTGAGTAGCATAATTCATAAGATAATGAAGAGTAACATCTATGGATTCAACTAGATTACAAAGCTCATGATCACATAAAGATCACACCATGGGAGAGAGAGATAAACCACATAGCTACCGACATGAGCCCTCAGCCCCGAGGGAGACTACTCCCTCCTCATCATGGAGACGGTGGAGATGTCGTTGGGGGAGATGGAGACCACCCCGGCAGCACCCCGCCGGAGTTTTTCCCCCTCCATCTGCAGCTTCAGGTCTCTGTTTCGTGGTTTCTGTGTTTCGGCGGCGCTCCCTTCTGGAAAACGTCGGGGGACTATTTTTATAGGCGTTTTTAGGTCAAGACGGAGGCGTGGGGACGAAGATCAACGGCATCGGAGCCTCGAGGCCCAAAAGAGGGGTCCCCACACGGCCAAGGAATCTGGCCGCGTGGGACCACCTATTTTGGTCCTCAGGCCTCCTCTCGTGCACTTCCTTGACTCCCAAGCTTTGTTCCTTCCAAAAAATGATGCTCGTAAATTTTCAGGTCATTTGGACGTCGTTTGGGTCCCTGAAACATCAAAATATAGAAAATAGGGTTTTCTGCCAGTGCAGGGTTAATTCCAGAAAAATAGGAAAACTGTGAAATCTTCCCAAATCATTATAAAACAATGATATAACCCTTATATGATGCAAATATTATTGAAATATGAGTAATATAATGCAAAGTTCATGTATGCATTTTATATGCATCAAAGCCTCAGCCCGATGAGGGACTACTCCCGCATCATTATGGAAAGCAGCAACGTCGATGAAGATGGTTTTGGAGGTCGATCCCCGTCCCGGCAGGTTGCCGGAATAGAAACTTCTGTCCCCTAAACTAGGGTTTTCATGGTGACAGAGCTCAAAATCGTATTTGGAAAAATCCTCCAGGGGTTAGTGTTTTTCATAACGAGAAATATATAGTCCGAAGGGCATAAGGAGGCGGTGCTCGAGGGGTAGGGGCGGGCTATGGCCGCGGGCCCTCATGGGCTGCAGCTGGTACCCGCCCAGGGTTGTGGGCCTCCCCAGGACCTGCCCTTTGGCTCCTGGAGTTTCAGATTTTTCTGAGCATATTTCTATTTTTGGGCATTTTCTGCAATGCACAGACAAAAAAAAACAGAAACTGCCACTGGGCACGGGTTAATAGGTTAGTCCAATAAATGTTATAAAATCATAGTAAAAACATATAGCAATAATATAAAACAAGCATGGAATAATAAAAAAATTACAGATACGTTTGACATGTATCAGACCTGATGTCACTACTCACTACAGGTGTGTATTTTTTTATACCAGTGGCACATTTGCGGTTAAGACCTCGGACGGACGTATGTCACGGAAGAGGGTCTGGTCTTTTCGATTTTTCTCCCACAAAAAAACATTTTTGTCGGCTTAGAACTTCAAAGAGTTCAGAACCAATAGATACTATTACCTCCGTTGCTAAAAATAAGATTTTTTTTAGATTCGGATGCATCTAGACGCGTTTTAGTGTGTTGAACTGTTGATATAACCATTTCGGTTTGTATGTAGTCTAGCTCATAATATCTAAAATGTCTTATAATTTAGAATGGAGGGAGTAGCTACTAGTAGTAGGTAACTTAACTATGAAAGCAGACACACATGTGGAACTTCATAGTTTTGTTTTTTGAAAAAAAAACTATGAGATTGGCAAGTCATGTAGAACCATGGAAAAAGAGACACGGCCAAGTTAAGTTAACTACAATAGTAATAAGCTAGACAACTTCTATTATGTAAGCATATGGAAAACAAGTAAGTAATTAATCATCACCCGAGCAATTTGACATCCTATTTGTCACTACTTCTGTTCCAAAATAAAAGTCTTTTTATCAAGCTAGTTTAACTTGATTAAAAAACGTATATTATGGAACAAAGAAAGTAGTTATTTTTAATTTATACGTACGGACTGAACCGTCTGAAAGGAATATGGAATGGTGGGCAGAAGGTGCCACATTCAAAACTGATATGTGTTTATTTGGAATTGGGTGGGTCGGCGACATCTTAGGAATGGATTGGTTGAAGGTGCACAATGCTACGGCGTCTTGCGCATCTCCCCTCCGGAACTTGTCATCAAAATCGGAGCTGCTTGTTGATGTCTACTACACGCTTCTATTCTTGTAGACTTGTTGGGCCTCCAAGCGTAGAGGTTTGTAGGACAGCGGTAATTTTCCCTTAAGTGAATAACCCAAGGTTTATCGAACCCAGTGAGGTAGAGGTCAAAGATATCCCTCTCAAGCAACCCTGCAATTAAGATACAAGAAGTCTCTTGAGTCCCCAACACACCTAATACAATTGTCAGTTGTATAGGTGCACTAGTTCGGCGAAGAGATGGTAAAATGCAAGTGATATGGATGGTAAAAGGTGATTTTGTAATTCTGTAATAAAAATGGCAGCAAGCAAACAAGTGACAAAAGTGACTAAAAACGGTGTATCAATGCTTGGAAACAAGGCCTAGGCTTCATACTTTCACTAGTGACTACTCTCAACATCATTAACATAATTAAACACATAATAGTTCCACAAAAACACATGCATGGTAGACGTTACTCGGAGATCATTCTTTCGTGGATCAAATAGTATGAGAATTTGCGTAGGGCTACGAAAAGCACACCTTAAAGTTCGTATTCCACATCTAAGGACACTTCATGCTGTCACTATCCCCATCCAAAGATAGTACTAACAAACACCACAACCTATTTCTTGAATAGTCTCTTTCTTCAATAACACAAGCATCAAGAAACCTCATGAACTATTCAATCCAACAATAATAAAGAACAAACTCATGATGAAGATCCCTCTAATCTTGATGCATAGAGTCACACACGGCACCCACACTGTCACCGAGTGTAACATACCAAAACTTTGGAATGTTAGAAAAATCACAAAAATTTAAAACTTCTATTAATGGATAAAGAAAGTCTTCAAAAATCAAGAAAAACCATTATTAGAAGATTATTTTGATTTCTTCAAAGGTATATTTTAAATATTACTTTATCTTCAAGTTTCAAGATTTAAATATTTGGAAATAAAATATTTATTTGGATATTTATAAAGCCCATGTTTAAAATGGGTATTTGTATTTAAAGGATTCATCAAACTCTACTTAAATAAAATGTTTTGAACCAAATTATTTTATTGGGTTTATCATATTAAATGATATTACTCATACTATTTTTCTGGATTTTATTTAAGTTCAAATTTTTTTATAAAATGACATAAAGGTGTCAAATATGCCTTTATGCATCAATTGAATTTTACAAGTTTTGAAATATTCTCAAAATGGTTCCTAAATGTCTACGTTGACTAATGGGAATTTTACAAATTTTTACAAATTTACTTGACTTAATTTGGAGGCCTAAATCGAGTTGTTAGCATAGAAGTACCACTTTTTAGCTCAATATTCGAAAAACTACCACTTTACGTTTCAATTACAAAAAACTACCACATTTTGTTCGGCCGTTCGCAAAATGCACTGATCACGAATTGAACGCGAATTGACACCGAAATTGAGAGTGGGTCCCACTTGTCAGGACAATAAAAAAAAGAAAATCAGAGAAAATAAATTACTGGGTAAGGTGGACTGCAGGGCGCACTTGTCAACCCCATAAAAAATCAAAACAGGAAAAATAAAAGCATCTCCGCTCAAGAAAAGGAAAAAATAAGAGCACATCGTGGACTCAACCCCGCTCCCGCCGCCAGCGACCTCCGGCAGGTCAGCCCCGGCGTCGCGGCTGCCTCTACCTCCGGCGCTAGTGCCCCAGGCCCCAACCGCTGCCACCTCCGGTGTTGGACCCCGCCCTCAGAGCCCTGCCCGTCGCCGATTTGCCGTCGCGGGCAACCACCGCCTCGGCCACACCCAGCTCGCTGAGCTGCCGCGCCGGCCGCGACCTTCGCGGCATGCGCGCCGTCGCGAGCAAGCCTCCACGCCCTCGAGGTTCGCCGCCACGAGAAGCAGCCACCAGCGAGGCGACGGTGCAGACGAGGCACGGCGGCGGCGCAGACGAACGGGAGGCCGGCGACGATGCCGCTCCCCTTCACGACGACGAACAGGAGGTCGGCGGCGCGGACGAACGGGAGCCCAGCGGGCTCCTGGCTAGGCAAGGCTGGTTCCTTGCTGGGAGCCTTGCTCGCGGTCGGCGCGGCGGCCCGACGAGCTGGCCACGGGGGCTTCGCGGCGACCCGGCGAGCAGACCACGGAGGGCTCCGCGACGATCCGGCGAGCTGACCACGGGGTCGTTCGCGGCGGCGGGTTGGGCTGTGCGGCGGCCGGCATCGGGGCGGATTGGCCTCGCGCGGCGTCCGACATCGGACGGGGTGGCCTCACGCGGTGGCCGGCATCGGGCGGGGCGGCCTCGCGTGGCGGCCGGCATCGGGCGGGGCGGGCTGGGGGGCCTTGGGGGGGGGGGGAGGCGGCTCGCGCGGCGGTCGGCCGACGTCGGAGCGGGGAAGCCTCGCGCGGCGGCGGGCTGGGGAGTCAACGATGCCTCTGTTTTTTTTTTATATTTCGTTTTTTATTGGGCTTATAGGTGGGTTCACAGTCCACGTCACCCAACAATCTCTTTTCTCAGATTTTTATTTTTTTATTGGACTGGGAAGTGGGTCCCACTTGTCAGAAATCGTGTCAATTCGCGTTCAATTCGTGATCAGTGCATTTTGCGAACGGCCGAACAAAATGTGGTAGTTTTTTGCAATTGAAACGTAAAGTGGTAGTTTTTCGAATATTGAGCTGAAAAGCCTGGGTTGCACAATGTGAAGTCTGTCAGCGTGCTAAAACTCAAGAAGAGGCAGACTGTGTGGTGGAGAGCACTAGTGAGAGGATAAGGCATGGAAGGATAAGACGCGCTCGCTCCTTAAGGTAGCGATGCAGTTTTTCCCTAATCGCGAGGCGTCGCCCGGATGGGTGAGTTGGGCGGGGTCGTTGGTTAGATTTTCCCAACAAAGAATTCCTTCCTATAAAGGATGGTGGATGACCCGGCTCCTCCTGCGTCCTCGCGCGCACACACATTGCTGGCCGAACGATTGTCTGGACAAAAGTAAAATCCATCCCGCTTTTCACCTCGTCCGTCAGATGTGGTCATTTCTTTTTCTACTCCTACGCTGGCAGAATGGGACACTGACGGGTGGGTCCATGTGCGCGCGGGGCCGCAAGTCTGAGACGGCGAGTTGTTTCTTCCGCGTCGCGAGCTAGCGAGAGGAGTGGTCGCGGGAGACAAAACCAGCGCCCGCGGTGAAACCCTAGGCCAATCCCCGCTCGCGTATGTGTTTCCCCAATCCTCGCTCGTCCGCCCTCTCGCGCCGCCGCCGCCCCTCACCGCCGCCACGGCTCCTCCACTGCGTCCCCCTCTGCTTCCCACCCGGCGGCTGTAGCAAGGCGAGCACACGCAGGGGCGCGGTCCTCGGCGGCCGAACTCGGAGCGTCGGGGCGGCTGCAACAAGGCGAGCACGTGCGGGGACGCGGTCGTCGGCGGACGAACGCGGAGCGTAGGGCACACGGCGGCTCCCCGTCGGCTGTACCAAGACGAGCTCGCGCGGGGACGCGGTGGCGCACCTCCGGGTCTTCCGCAGTACGGTCGACGCCGACGAAGTCGAGGACCAGTCACCTCGGTTCGTTTTTCTCCTCCTCCCCAACTGCTACTTCCCCGCTGCTCCCCTTGAGTGCCTATGTCTTCGCTTACCACTGCAATTTTTTGGGATTAAAAAAGTTCACTTCTTGCTGCCAGTTTAGATCGATCTAATGAATTGTTTTTCCCCACTGGATTGGGCTTCTACGCTTCGTGGATCTGGTAGGGAGCAAGCGGGCAGACATGGGAGAAGAAGCTTCTGAAGTTCTTCTTCTATAGGTACAGTGCAGGCATGAGCAAGGAGATGGTCTGGCGTGGCTATCCCAGTTGATGAAGGGCCATGCATCAACATACTGTGAAGGATTTGCTGGCTGTTTGGAGCAGCAGCCCATGGAGATTTTGTTTTGAGTTTGGGGAAAGAAGGTGCTATGCACCCTCCAGTTTGCACATGAAAATCCGTCAGGTAATAACTCTGCAGTTTTCACAACCCATCTCTCCCTCTGTTGTTTTTAGACTTGCTTTTAGATATTTTATGTTTCGGATTGTAGCTTCATTTAAATTTCTAGGCTTCATCTGTTTCTGTTTGAGATTGATCTCTAGACAGCTTTACTTGTTTTGATGTAGAAAGGATTTTGTTACCATTATACAGGGAGAACTTAATGCTTGCACATTGGCTTCAGAAACTTGTTAGTCCACACACCATGTTGGTGCTGGAGCTTTTGTGCTGAATGACAAAAGAGGTACCAATATGAATATCCGTCAGTTCAGTTCTTTGCTTGCACATTCCATCTTATTCTTTGCTGGCTAGAATTTGCATCCGAAATATCTTATCTACCAGGTTCCATTAATTATTATATTGGTGCAAAATCTGATACATAGTTAAGCTATATTTTTTTGATGTTGTGCTGATAGCATTTCAGCATGCTCCTTGCTTCCACTCATGTGCCGATTCATGTTATTTTTTGCCAACAGTACCTTTAATGTACACATCAGACAGTTAATATCTATGCCTCTTGTGGCTTGCAGATGCAATCCAATGCATTATGTGACTTGTTCAGTACAGAGAATGAAGGAACTAATAGGATACCATCTGCAAAGTTTATATGAAACTAGCTATCTTGTTTTGTAATGTATGTGAGTTTTTATTGCCACCTCTTTTTTCTGCATGCCAGTTGTTTTATTCAATCAATATGGACATGTTCCTTTCCCAACTTTTTACGACACTATGAAAATAGATAAAATTGCTAAGGTGTCGAGATTTCTGCCCTAATAACATGTTCATACTTCATTGTTATTTTGTGGTTTTTCTGACATCTGTTATGTTGCTACCTATGGGATGCAAGAACACTGACCCTGATAAAGAAATATGTCACAGAGTGACTGGTTAATGCTATCGACATATCTCCTACCCTTGGTCTTGTACATGCATCTCTACCAGTCCTTTTTTCTTATCTATGCCAATGTTCATCAGCTCTGCGAGCATTTCTCGATATACGCACATGTTTTTCCTTGAATTATCGGTATCTAAAAACACACTTTTCTGCAGGTAATTATGAGGCTGGGAATGACTATGAATTTATTCCAAATTATGCACTTTGCAATCAGTCCTTCGAATTATTCTTTTAGTTGGATAGGATTCTGTGTGTATGTGTTACTTGTATTGACTGGCATATTTTTTTTTTGTCCTTCCCATATATTTCCAGTGCGTCATTCTTGACGTCATTTAACGATCATGCTTATCAATAATCCTACGTATATTGTATTATTGTTATGTGGCACATAACCTTTTCTTATTAGATGGACAAATGGTCATGAAGCTGATACTGCAAGATAGCTGCATGCCATGTAATGTGCATTTTTATCTGTCCATGGGTTAAGACTACGGTTCTAACTAGGTAGTGTTGTTGGCTCTCTCAAATATGTAATGCTATTAACACTATGGAAAATATTTCTTACTGTTAATTTAACAGCATCAAAGGGAAAACTCCAAACAAAATCGATTATATTGTACCCGGAATATCATTAGATCATCTGTATAGATAATGCTCTTAGTGTTCATCTTGATTTTGGATTAGTGTGATCTGAATATATCAGCCTAAAGTGGCCTGCAAAGATCAGATATCCTACATTGGAATCTATATAAGTTTGAATATGTCAACTTTGCTTTTATCTCATTGTTCTTCTATTTGTTTCCCTTTGGAATGAAAAATTAGTTTTTCATTTTGCAGCTAGCTAAAATTCTTAGTCAGAGAAGTTTTTTTTCACAGCTATCATCAATCATCTGTATTGATCAAGCAGCAGGGTGGAGTATATTTGGTGTCCAAAAGAAGCAATGAGCAGTAGATGCAATGCAAGATGGTGGCTACTGAAGATGGTGTACTTATCTGTTTGGTAAGGAAATTCATGAATCCTGCATGTTCTCTATATAGGCTCTGCAAATCCTCTGCTTACAATTGTATTCGATGTGAATTCATATGCATAGAGATAGGGCTCTTTTCTATATACCAATTTTGCTTATATCTTTTGCCTCTTTTCAGACTTAGGTCTAATGCAAGCAAACGGTTTGGATGGTTTGCACTGCTTGATGCTTTTTCATCCAGTGTAGTAAGCTATGTAGTAGTTTAGCAGGTATTTGATTTTCCAAATATCAGACCATCTTCATCATTTTGGATGGTTGTGTTGTGAGCTAATCTGATTCGTGCTCTTCATGATACAGCTTTATGCTTGGAGACACTTCTTGTTTCCACCGCTAAGCAGCTGTGAGTACAATAAGTGTGTGATGGACGTCATGAAATTGGAAGCACAGGTCTGCATTTGGCTCTTCTATATCCTATAATCACTGTCATTTGTTTGCCTTTTCTCTGTTCAACACACTGCATATAAGAGAATTGTTTGTAGCATCAAGGGGTCAAGCATGTATGAACCTATGGGTTAGCTTTATTTCTGTTAACTACATGGATTGTAGCAATCCCTAATTATTATTTTCTTCAGTTGTTTAGATAATAAGAGGGGTGGATCATTATTGCCAGTATGCAATACTTACCACTCAGACCGAAGATTACCCAGATGCTAAATGAGCTTTTGATAAATGGCATATTGTATTTGTTCGCTCACAACTGGTCATAACTATCTTGTCATGTAGAGGTGAGAGTGCTAATTTATGTAGTTTATTGGCTGACATGAAAATGGAATTGTTGGATAATGGTACCAACTCTTGTTTGTAATCAATACAGATACAAAAGAGTCTTGTTTGTAATCAATTCATGAGACGTGTCCTTGTTGGCAGGATTGATGTCAATTACTAGAGTCATCAAAATATGGTGTCACCGGTGCACCATATTCTGTTTTCACCAATGTTCAAAGCTCGGATAGAAAATCTAAAATGTAGCAAATCCACCACATGTCGCTGCCAAAGTTACCGGTTAAATGTCAAGGTCAGTAAGAGGATCCAAGTAATACAGTTGCAGAAATTTCAATTTTCAATCACATCTTTATACTGGAAAGTAAATTCAGCGTATCAATTTAATTTAAAAACTTCTCCTATCTGTTCACTGAAATGCTAATTGAATTTTTTTCTTCTCTTCCTGGTTATGTTCAGTACTAAATGTCAATCCTGGTTATAGGAATTCTTTTATCGTTACAAATAGAGTCTTTTTTGTGCCATGCCTCTCATAAGGATAATTGTAGGATTCAGTTTTAGGGTGCTAGATGAGAGTCCTATTGAGCTACCTCTTAGTGCAGAAGTACATATTGCTGAAAACTAGAGTCACTTAGCGTTCTCTTTTACTGATTTAATTAAGCATTGGTCGTGCCGTCGTGTTAAATCTGTGCTGCTTACATATTTACATAGCTTCAATTACCATCAAGAAACACTTGATTTGGCTACACATGCACTCTACTTCTATTTATCGTTTACTACTATTTTACGAGTTGGCGCTAGACGAGGGAGCTGCAATGCCCAACTTACCCTGTCTCCATTGAAGAAAATACCGTTGACGGAGCATATGCTGAAATGCATCTTTTTTTCCCTGTTCTGGTGGCATTCAAATGGCACCAAAATTTTGAGAAAATATTTCTTGATGGTCCTGTCTTTTGAGAAAATATTTCTTGATGGTCCTGCCCTGTTTTCTTTTGTGCTGTCCAGGTCATTGAAGATATGCGACTTTGGAGCTGATGGCCTGATGGTCAGTAGAGGGAGTAGGTGGTTGCAACATGAAGATGTTTCTAAGCTAAGCTAATATAATCTATTTGTACTTTACAACTATAGAAAGTATACTAAATATAGTGCAAAAAACATAATTATGCTCAGGTCTATTATGATTTATGTCATGTTGGGTCATTATACTAATAATTTACTACCCAGTGTATGTTTCTGCTGGTTTTTAATTTCCAGAATGTACCAACATCATTCCAGTTAATAGCTAATTACAAAAAAATTGCTTTTCAATTTTGTAAGGCGGTGATTTCAAGATTAGCTTACCATATTTTTCTTATGGAAATAAATTCCGGCATAACTCCGATATTTGCGCCAATTGGCGCAACGGGTCATCTAGTCTCTAATAACGACAGCGCAACCAAACCCAAGCATTTCATAGGTCCACGTCGCCTGTTTCTTTCCAGCGGTTGGATTTCGATCAAACGGCTCGCAAATGTATGGAACGCCACCTCCTGTCCTCGCACATCGCACAGGCCTAGAGCCTTCGCCCCGGCGAACTTCCCAGCTGAGAAAAAATGCTGCCTCCCTACTGCAGTCGCGCCTCTCCGCCGCCGCCGTTCAGGCCACACACCGCGGCCGGCCATGGCGCTTGACGGGGGTGGAGCTCGGTCCATGCCTCTAGCCATGGCATGGCACTGGACCACGTGATAAGAACCTAGTCTACGGGACGCAACAATTCCATCACCAGATCCTCATCAACGAGAGTATACAGGGTACAATAATTCTGTGACAGCAATTTAGGAAGGATCAGAAGCAGGAGGTTGAGGACGAGAAGCAAAAGGAGGAACTCAGATTACAAATTCGTTTCATGGCTCAAAAGCGACTAACAGCACGGAAAACGTTGGCTTATATCAACGCAGCAGCAGCGCGGTGACGACGCCGCGAAGAGCAGTTGCCGTCAGATCAGGACGTCCACTCTGGCCCAGCGAATCGTGCGGTCCTGCGCCTTTCCCTCCTTGTACGCTGTAGCTGTTCCACCCGCCTCCTGGGACCCACCGGTCAGCGTCTCATGTTCCCTCTTCTTTCTGGCTTTGCGTCCCGGCCTCTTTGGGTTTGTGACATCCCCCAGTTCTTCAGGACCGGCTTGTCCCCAAGCCGGTGCGTCCGGAAAACGCTGTCGCAAAGCCTGCAAATTTTCCCAAGTAGCTAGAGCGTCAGTTAAGCCAGACCATCGAACCAGGATCTCCCGTCGAGAGGTAGCACCCAATTGGCGAGTTCGTCTAGCAAGTATCTTCTCCGGTTGTTGCAGAGCAGGTGGTTCAGTAGGCAATTCACCAAAGACAGTCTCATTTTGGGCACTGATTTCTTCAGCTGTGAGACATGGATAACGGGATGTATCATACTTGTCGGGGGCAGTTTCAGTTTGTAAGCAACATCACCAACTCGCTGTTCCACCACGAAAGGGCCATAGAATCGATAAGATAACTTATGATTTGCTCTATGCTCCACAGAGGACTGCAGGTAAGGCTGAAGTTTCAGGAACACGAAATCTCCCACAGCAAAAACCCTTTCAGTCCTCCCTTTATCAGCCTGGGCTTTCATCCGTTGCTGCACTTGCTCCAAATGATGCTGAAGAAGTTTAGTCATGAGTGCATGTTCACGAAGCCATTCCTCCAGATTGGGCAGAGCACAAGCCTCCACACGATCAATTCCCAACATTCGAGGGGAATGTCCATACAAGACTTCAAAAGGAGTTTTCTGCAAGCTTGAGTGATAAGAGGTATTGTACCAAAATTCAGCTAGATGGAGCCATTGGACCCACTTAGATTGACAGGAGTGGACATAACACCTCAGATAGCCCTCCATGCATTGATTCACTCGCTTGGTTTGTCCATCGGACTCAGGGTGGTGTGCAGAGCTCATATTGAGTTGAGTGTCAGATAGCCGGAATAATTCTTTCCATATTTTACTGGTAAATATTGGATCACGGTCTGACACTATTGCTTGAGGCAGACTGTGCAATTTGAAGATATTTTGCATATATGCATTTGCCACAGACAGAGCTGTGTAAGGATGTGCCAGGGGAACGAAATGAGCATTCCTCGAGAATTTATCGACAACGACCATAATACAGTTAAAACCAGCTGACTTGGGAAGTCCATTAACAAAGTACATGGTCACAACTTCCCAGGCACCACTTGGAATCTTGAGAGGTTGTAACAAGCCCGGATAAGACACTCTTTCAGTCTTAGCACGTTGGCAAACATCACATTGCGCCACCCAGGTTTTAACAAACAGCTTCAACCCTGGCCAAGAAAATAAGCGCTTCACTCGATGATATGTAACATAGAAACCTGAGTGTCCACCCACTGCTCCATCATGCAATGCTTGAGTAATTTTAGTTTGCAGATCTTTATTGTTCCCTATCCATATTTTGCCTTTGAACCGAATTAGTCCATCTTGCAAGGTGAAATGCTCGAATGGAAAACAAATGGCCAGTTTGGCTAACAGTTTTTGCGACTGTTCATCATTCACATAACCAGTAGCCACTTCTTCAAGCCATGCTGGAGTGCTATTGGAGATAGTCATCAATTGTTCACCACAGAAGGCTGGGTTGCGAGACAAAGCGTCTGCCACACGGTTATCAAAACCCTTGTTGTAAACAATCTTAAACTGTAATCCCAGTAATTTAGTCAATGCCTTATGTTGCCATGGTGTGGTAAGTCTCTGCTCCGTGAGATTTACAAGGCTCCTTTGGTCAGTTTTAATGAGAAACTCTGCATGTTGTAGGTAAGACCTCCACTTCTCCACTGCCAATAATATCGCCAAACATTCTTTTTCATAAGTGGAGAAGGACTGCTGTTTGGGACCTAAAGCTTTGCTCAAAAATGCCAGTGGGTGTCCTTCCTGCATCAAAACAGCGCCAACCCCTTTGTCGCAAGCATCGGTTTCAATGACAAATTTCTTGGTGAAATCCGGCAGCGCCAAAACAGGTGTGGATATCAAGGCGTTTTTGAGTGCTTGGAAAGCTGCTTCGTGCTCAGATGGCCAAAAGAATTGCGTCCCTTTTTTTAACAAATCAGAGAGACATTTACTGATCAGGCCATACCCTTTCACGAATTTCCGGTAATAGCCAGCCATGCCAAGGAAACTGCGAAGCTGCTTTGCATCAGTAGGGGCCAACCACTTAGCTATGGGTGCAATTTTCCTTGGATCAGTGGAAAATCCTTTACCGCTAATCACATGTCCAAGGTAAGCTACCTCCTGTTGACCGAACAGGCACTTGCTTTTCTTGACTTTCAGCTGGTTGCTGTCAAGCATTTGGAAGACCTGCTTCACATGTTGGACATGATCAGCCAGAGTTTTGCTATATATAAGGATATCATCAATTAATACCACCACAAATTTCCTTAGACCTGGAGCTAACACTTCATTCCTAACCCCCTGGAAGGTTGCTGGTGCACCTGTCAAACCATAGGGCATCACCTTGTATTCAAAGTGCCCATGATGGGTTTGGAAAGCCGTTTTAGGAACATCTTCCGGAGCCATCCTGATTTGGTGATAACCTGCCCTGAGGTCCAAACTAGTAAACCAGCAGGCTCCTGCTAGCTCATCCAGGAGTTCCTCAATAACAGGGAGAGGATACTTATTCTTCACTGTCATTGCGTTAAGGCGGCAAAAGTCTTGGCACAACCTCCAAGTGAGATCTTTCTTTTTGACCAACAAAGCAGGTGAAGCAAAGGGGCTAGAACTGTATTGCAACACTCCTTGTTTGATAAGCTCGGCGACTTATTTTTCGATCTCATTTTTCTGCATAGGATTATACCGATAAGGCCTTTGTTTCATTGGGGTAGCACCAGGCAACAAAGGGATTTTATGGTCACATAATCTTTGTGTTGGCAGTCCTTTAGGCTCCGCAAACAACTGTGCAAACTCCTCAATTAGTTTCTCCAGAATTGGTGGTATATTTTGCTCCACCTTGTCAGCCACTAGATATAATTGCACCAGGAACAGCAAGGCTTCATTCTGATCCCACAGCTGTAGTTGGTCCAGAGAAATTGTGTGGCATGAGGATGTGTCAGCTGATATGCCGAATAGCTGATGTTTTCCTTGAGGTTGCTTCACCTCCATCCATTTAGCTTCCCAATCCACGCTCATTGGACTCTGGGATTTGAGCCATTCAATTCCAAGGATCATGTCATAACACTGAATTGGTAGAACTCTCACCGGGGTTTTGAATTGTGCCCCTTGACAAGACCACTCACAATCAGGGATGAAGTGAGTGCTTGATATAATACCACCATTCGCCACTTTCACTCGCACGGGCACTGGCATTTGTTGTACTCCAGAAAGCTGTTCTGCCAGCAGAGAACTGATGAAGTTACCAGATGAACCGGAATCTATAAGTATGAGTACTTCTTTACCCTGCACAACCCCTTGCAAACGAAAACATGCAGTATTTTCAGTACCAGATATTGCTTGTTGGGATAAACAGAATGACTGTTCTTCTGTGTCCATGGGACCTTCATCAGCAGTGGTAAAAGAATCAGGACTGCCTTGGTCTTCAATCATTTCAAGCAGTTCTTCAATAATGTGGAGTTGGGCCGTTTTGGCGCAACGGTGAGTAGGAGAATACTTCTCGCCACACGTGTAACACAGGTTCATTGCTCTTCTGTAAGCTTTCAGGGCTGCCAATTTCTGAGCAGATGTGGAAGAGGAACCTCGAACAGTATCATGACCTCTGCGTTCAGGAGCAACAGCATGGCCTTTGGCTTTGTCAGGAGCAGCTTCGCTGTACTTGTGGGAAGGAGCAGTTTCAATGTATTTTGCAGCCTGCGCTTTATAGTTGACGCGCTGGAAATTGTTCGCTCTATGAGGCTGTGATAATTCTCCAGCTTCTTCAGCAATTTCCTCCTGTAACAAGGCAAGGGAGACTGCAGTATCGAGGTCCTCGGGTGCTTGAATCAACACAGTAGCACGTAAATCTCTATTCAAGCCATCAATAAATCGAGTTGTGAAGAAAGTAGGGTCAAGATCAGGCTTATATGCCAGCATATGATGCATGAGAGTGTCAAATCTCTCAATGTACTCTATAACTGTGGTGTGTTGTTTTATACGAAAAACTTATCTATAGAGGTGCTGATATTGCCCACGATCAAACCTTTTGTTGATCGTGTCACACAACCCAGACCAAGTTATGTTACCCATTTTATCCTCTGCACTTTGGAACCACAATGCTGCATTACCAATGAAATGCATCGTTGCGTACTCAACCCAATACTCCTCTCCTACTGCATACACTCGGAAATACTTCTCACAACCACGTATCCATAAGCGTGGGTTTTCTCCATCGAACTTAGGGAACTCTGCTTGTGGTGGAGGTTTTGAACTAGGAATAATATGTTTGGAGCTCTCATCATCAGTAAGATCTATAGCAGGAGCAGTAAATGAAATCATGGGTAAGCTCTTATTCGGACCTGTGACGGGGGTGGGCGGTGGGGTGTCGATCGTCCCCACCGCCGCGCCCCGGTTATGGTTGTCGACGTCGAGGCCAGATTGCCCGAAGTCTCCGCCCGTGGGTGGCGGCGCTGACGAAGATGGGCTCGTCAGCGGGGTGACGCTCCATGGTGGCATACCAAGAGCGCCAGCACCGACTCCCTTCGCGATGTGGTCCACTTGGCGGCGCAAGTCGCGCACCGCCGTACTAAGGTCGCCCACCTTGCTCTCCATGGCAGGTTTCCATGCTTCCAGATTCGCCTTGATCCCGTCGAGCTCGGGCTTGACCTTGTCGACAGCCACTTTGATGGAGTCCAACTCGGTGGACAACGACGAACGGAGCTCCCGCATCTCGCTCGCACGACACTGCTCCCCGTTCGCGATGAGTTTGGCGAGAGAATCCAATGTCATCGACATGGTGTCGATCCACTTGGGCGTGTCCGCGCATGTCTGCGCCTTCTCCGCCAGTTTCATTGAGGCAAACGGACGAACAGGTAACGAGCGTCGGCTCCGCCTTCGCCCCAAATTCAAATCCGCCTAGTGTTGGCGTCCCCGAGAGGAGCTTCGTGTTGATTCGCGAGGAATCAACGCCAAATCACCAAGGATCCGTAGATCGTGGACCGAACTGAGGGATTAGAGAAGAACGGAACGGATCACTGGCTAACTGATACCAAATGATAAGAACCTAGTCTACGGGACGCAACAATTCCATCACCAGATCCTCATCAACGAGAGTATACAGGATACAATAATTCTGTGACAGCAATTTAGGAAGGATCAGAAGCAGGAGGTTGAGGACGAGAAGCAAAAGGAGGAACTCAGATTACAAATTCGTTTCGTGGCTCAAAAGCGACTAACAACACGGAAAACGTTGGCTTATATCAACGCAGCAGCAGCGCGGTGACGACGCCGCGAAGAGCAGCTGCCGTCAGATCAGGACGTCCACTCTGGCCCAGCGAATCGTGCGGTCCTGCGCCTTTCCCTCCTTGTACGCTGTAGCTGTTCCACCGCCTCTGGGACCCACCGGTCAGCGTCTCGTGTTCTCTTTTCTTCCTGGCTTTGCGTTCGGGTCTCTTCAGGTTCGTGACACCACGGGAGCTTGGCCCGCACGTCCCCGCGGCCTCCCCGCGCCGCCCGATCTCTCTCCACGGGCCTCCCTGGTCCCAACCTCTCTTCCCGGCACCGGCCACTGGCGCCTCCCTCTCTCCCCACGCCGGCTGCCACTCCACCCTTTCTCACCGCGCTGGTCGCCGCGCCTACCTCCCCTCGCACCTGGCTCCGGGCGCCGGCCTCATCTGCGCACCTCCACCTCTTCACCAGCGCCGCCCAGCCCTCCGCCGCCGTACGCCGTTCAGCTTCTTTCCGGTAGCACACGCCTCGACACCAGCAGACGCGATGGATGCAGCGGCGATGGACGACGGGAGGCAGCTGTAGCAGCGGTGAGAGAGGTCCGTTACGCCAGCCTTCTATTGAAGGTAAGACACATCCCTCCTCCTGCCTCTATTAGCTTGTACGTTTAGTATTAGATTGCAATCGAGTGCATCTGTAAATAGTCTGGATAATTAAATTTCATTTGTGAAGCCGATTCATTGCTGTACTCCCTCCATGCTCAAAAAGCTTGACGTTTTGGACAAGGTTTTAGTCAAACATTGGGAACATAAATCATGAATAACTTTTAAGTTGTTAAGTTTGGAAATATGAAAACTATATGAGTAGATTTGTCTTGCAAAATACTTTTATAAAAGTATACATATTTCAGTTTTCGATAAATATTTTTATAAAAATAACAAGTCAAAGTTATGCTTTGGAGACCGTGTCGCTGTCCTAAACGTCAAGTTTTTTGAGTATGTAGGAAGTATCTCCTTCATATCTGGACAAAACATCTATACTCCGTAGGTTTACGCACATGCATATAACTGCTAAAGAAAAGCTTTAGTAAATGGATCAC
Organism: Puccinellia tenuiflora; assembly: GCA_012064385.1. NCBI lineage: Eukaryota > Viridiplantae > Streptophyta > Magnoliopsida > Poales > Poaceae > Puccinellia > Puccinellia tenuiflora. The sequence continues at coordinate 387,834 of QRDG01000195.1, forward strand.
TACGGCAGAGCCGACGTTGCTGTGTGCTTGGGTCTTTGCCGTGTGCCAAATATCGGGCACACGGCAACGTCTATCTTTGCCGTGTGCCGCACACGGTAAAGAATAACACACGGTTTTGAAAGCAAAATAACACACGGCAAAGAATGGCACACGGTAAAGACGGTAAAAAGCACACGGTAAAGAAAGACACACGGTAAAGAAAGTTGACACGTGTCCACAAAACGGAAGGGAAGACGGCTCCGTCACGGAAGGTCTTTACCGTGTGCTGGCACACGGCAAAGAATAAATCTTTGCCGTGTGCCAACACACGGTAAAGACCGATTTTCATTTTTTTTTCTAGTTTTACTATATCTATTTGTAATGAAGATATGACTATCCCCGCTGCATAGTTTGTGATAATGTGCTCATATTTGGCACATAGGTGTATCTTGGTATGATAAACAATGTTACCGAACAAAGTTTTTTCAAACGAATTTTATAAATATTATTTTTCATTTTTTAAGTGTTAAAAATGACTTTTTTTGTGAAGCAAGTACCAAAAATATGATGCAAAATGGCACCAATCCAATTTTCACAGAAAGTAGTCCATATTTGATGGATAATCCCCAAATATTAGGAATTTTCTTGCTTTCTACCTAATTTCGCACATTTAAATGACTTTATGTCGATTTTCGGAAAGTAATTCAAATTTGAACTACAAGTGTGTGATAGTTTGCTCTGAAATTTTTGAAAAAATAATTTTTAGGTACAAAAGTAGTGGTTACTTCACAGAACCGTCGACAGTTTTAAAAAATTCGATCCCTTTCAACAAATATCCATGCTCACCATTTGGATCGTTTTTTCGAAAAACTCAAAGAAAATGAATAAAACCTCAAAAAATGAAATCCTTTGGCATGGAGTCCTCTTATGTGTACTAGTTGCTAGGAAAAATGATAAACTTTCTTTTTTTCAAATTTTACAAAAAATTCCTTCACGAAAAGTTCTATCATCTATAAACATCTATGGGTTTCAAGTCAAACGGCCAAGATACGACCATTCTCATGACATAGTTTGTTATAATGTGCTCATATTTGGCACATAGGTGTATCTTCATATGATAAACAATGTTACCGAACAGAGTTTTTTCAAACGAATTTTATAAATATTATTTTTCATTTTTTAAGTGTTAAAAATGACTTTTTTTGTGAAGCAAGTACCAAAAATATGATGCAAAATGGCACCAATCCAATTTTCACAGAAAGTAGTCCATATTTGATGGATAATCCCCAAATATTAGGAATTTTCTTGCTTTCTACCTAATTTCGCACATTTAAATGACTTTATATCGATTTTCGGAAAGTAATTCAAATTTGAACTACAAGTGTGTGATAGTTTGCTCTGAAATTTTTGAAAAAATAATTTTTAGGTACAAAAGTAGTGGTTACTTCACAGAACCGTCGACAGTTTTAAAAAATTCGATCCCTTTCAACAAATATCCATGCTCACCATTTGGATCGTTTTTTCGAAAAACTCAAAGAAAATGAATAAAACCTCAAAAAATGAAATCCTTTGGCATGGAGTCCTCTTATGTGTACTAGTTGCTAGAAAAAATGATAAACTTTCTTTTTTTCAAATTTTACAAAAAATTCCTTCACGAAAAGTTCTATCATCTATAAACATCTATGGGTTTCAAGTCAAACGGCCAAGATACGACCATTCTCATGACATAGTTTGTTATAATGTGCTCATATTTGGCACATAGGTGTATCTTGGTATGATAAACAATGTTACCGAACAGAGTTTTTTCAAACGAATTTTATAAATATTATTTTTCATTTTTTAAGTGTTAAAAATGACTTTTTTTGTGAAGCAAGTACCAAAAATATGATGCAAAATGGCACCAATCCAATTTTCACAGAAAGTAGTACATATTTGATGGATAATCCCCAAATATTAGGAATTTTCTTGCTTTCTACCTAATTTCGCACATTTAAATGACTTTATGTCGATTTTCGGAAAGTAATTCAAATTTGAACTACAAGTGTGTGATAGTTTGCTCTGAAATTTTTGAAAAAATAATTTTTAGGTACAAAAGTAGTGGTTACTTCACAGAACCGTCGACAGTTTTAAAAAATTCGATCCCTTTCAACAAATATCCATGCTCACCATTTGGATCGTTTTTTCGAAAAACTCAAAGAAAATGAATAAAACCTCAAAAAATGAAATCCTTTGGCATGGAGTCCTCTTATGTGTACTAGTTGCTAGGAAAAATGATAAACTTTCTTTTTTTCAAATTTTACAAAAAATTCCTTCACGAAAAGTTCTATCATCTATAAACATCTATGGGTTTCAAGTCAAACGGCCAAGATACGACCATTCTCATGACATAGTTTGTGATAATGTGCTCATATTTGGCACATAGGTGTATCTTGGTATGATAAACAATGTTACCGAACAGAGTTTTTTCAAACGAATTTTATAAATATTATTTTTCATTTTTTAAGTGTTAAAAATGACTTTTTTTGTGAAGCAAGTACCAAAAATATGATGCAAAATGGCACCAATCCAATTTTCACAGAAAGTAGTCCATATTTGATGGATAATCCCCAAATATTAGGAATTTTCTTGCTTTCTACCTAATTTCGCACATTTAAATGACTTTATATCGATTTTCGGAAAGTAATTCAAATTTGAACTACAAGTGTGTGATAGTTTGCTCTGAAATTTTTGAAAAAATAATTTTTAGGTACAAAAGTAGTGGTTACTTCACAGAACCGTCGACAGTTTTAAAAAATTCGATCCCTTTCAACAAATATCCATGCTCACCATTTGGATCGTTTTTCGAAAAACTCAAAGAAAAATGAATAAAACCTCAAAAAATGAAATCCTTTGGCATGGAGTCCTCTTATGTGTACTAGTTGCTAGGAAAAATGATAAACTTTCTTTTTTTCAAATTTTACAAAAAATTCCTTCACGAAAAGTTCTATCATCTATAAACATCTATGGGTTTCAAGTCAAACGGCCAAGATACGACCATTCTCATGACATAGTTTGTTATAATGTGCTCATATTTGGCACATAGGTGTATCTTCATATGATAAACAATGTTACCGAACAGAGTTTTTTCAAACGAATTTTATAAATATTATTTTTCATTTTTAAGTGTTAAAAATGACTTTTTTTTGTGAAGCAAGTACCAAAAATATGATGCAAAATGGCACCAATCCAATTTTCACAAAAAGTAGTACATAGTTTATGGATAATTCCCAAATATTAGGATTTTTCTCGCTTTTCTATCTAATTTCGCACATTTAAATGTCTTTATGCCGATTTTCCGAAAGTAATTCAAATTTGATCTACAAGTGTGTGATATTTTGCTCTGAAATTTTTGCAAAAATTATTTAAGGTACACAAGTAGTGGTTACTTCATAGAACCGTCGACAGTTTTAAAAAATTCGATCACTTTCAACAAATAGCCATGCCGGCTATTTCGACCATTTTTTGAAAAAACTTAAAGAAAATGAATAAAAACATCTAAAAAATAAATCCTTTGAAAAAACTTAAAGAAAATGAAGAGAACATGAAAAAAATCGTTCGATATGGAGTCCTGTTATGTGTACTAATTGTTAAAAATGTTAAACCAGAGTTCTGACAAACTCTTCAAAAGAAACCTTCATAAAAAGTAAAAAATTAACTAAAAAAAAGAAAAAAATCAAACACTCTTTGCCGTGTGACAAGCCTTAACACACGGCAAAGAATCGCCCGCTTCTGATTGGTTGAGACGGCGTTCACGCGGATCACTATCCTAGACCGTTAGATCCAATACGATCCAACGGCCTAATCCTCCTCTCACCACCGGATGCTCTCTCCAAGGATTTTTTTATTTATTTTTCTCCCACCAAGCCTTATCCTCCTCCCAACCTTATCCTCTTCCCCATCTCCACACATTCCTGCGGACACTCCAAGCCACACACGCGCGGCCACTCCATGGCCACACACGCGCGGCCACTCCAAGGCCTCGGGCACGCCGCGGTGGAGAAGGACGGGCCACAGCTCTGCGTCGCCGCCGTCCTCCAAGGCCACGGGCACGCCGCAGCGAAGGACGGGCCGCAACTCTCCGTCGCCGCCGTCCTCGTTCAACAGTCGCCGTGGCGGAGAAGGACCGGTCGCGGCGGAGAAGGAACGAGTGCGGCCACTCCTCGTCGAGCTCGTCCACGGCCTCCTCGTCGCGGGTGGAGTCCGCTCCGGCCACGGCCACGGGATGGGCGTCGGCGGAGGCGGCGTCGGCGGCGGCGGCACGCCCGCGCGCGTGTCCACGGAGGCCTCGGCCGTCGTCGCCGTGGCGGAGAAGGACGAGTCGCAGCTCTCCGTTGCCGCCATCCTCGTCGATGCGTAGAAGGACGGGCCACGGCGAAGAAGGAACGTCCACGGCCACTCTTCGCCCTGCTCGTCCACGGCCTCCTCGTCGCGAGTGGAGTCCAGCTCCTGCCACGGCCACGGGATGGGTGTCGGCGTCGACGGCGCACCCGCGCGCGTGTCCACGGAGGCCATGACCATCGTCGCGGCGGCGGAGAAGGACGGGTTGCAGCTCTCCATCGCCGCCGTCCTCGTCGACCACTCCTCGCCGCAGTGGAGTAGTATCGAGCGCGGCCGCGGCCACTCCTTGTCTGCTCGTCGCATGTCGTCGGTGGTGGCCAAGGCCGGAGCGTGGCGGCATCGGCTTCGGGCTCGGGTGCGGCGGCAAGGACCCCAAGGCCGTAGCGATGGAGATGGAGGTGCCCTCCTCGTCGCCACGCTCCGGCATGTACGGAGGCGTCCACGTCGACCACGGCGTCCATGGTGACCACGACGTCCACAACAGGTACGGAGGCGTCCACGGCGAGGACGCGGTCTTCCGGGTCGACGTCCACCGGCACGCTCACCGCGCTTTTTTTTTTAATAAAATCGTCGCTCTTTGCCGTGTGTTTGCACACGGTAAAGGGAAGCGTCTTTGCCGTGTGCTCAAAGATCGATCGATGGGGCCCACTTGTCAGGAACCCGCCGTCAACGTCCGTCGTCGGCGTCAAGTGGCGGTGGGACCCACCTTGAAACGTTGCCGTGTGCCCCGATATTTGGCACACGGCAAAGAGCTCTTTGCCGTGCAAGATATCGCCGTGTGTTTATCGCCGTGTGCGGCACACGGCAAAGGCTTTGCCGTGTGTTTTTTAGCCTTTGCCGTGTGTCCCTGGCACACGGCAACGACGCTGTCTCCCGTAGTGGATATGGTTCACATATTCGTCTATAGGTTGTTACTTTAACTATAATTTATTAAAGTTAAATAAATAATTACTTCAATTGCAGATTACGGATTAAAAGCCATCTTTTGATATGCATGGGAATATGAATAGCTAACCGACCAAGACATGTGACAAGGACATTAACCAGAGATACAGGGTCTTCCTATTTGTTTGATTCTTGAGTGAATGATTTTGCTTTCAAAAGATTATGTCACACATGGAAAGTCTGCAATGTTACAGATTCAGTGTGCTGTTTATATTTTTGGTCATATTCAGATTGTGCAACATTGCAACATGCACTTGAGAAAACTGATTACTTTTCCAGTAAGATCTCTGATGACTGTTCTATTTGAAGGTGTCCTACAATCTTTTATTACTTATCTGAATCTAAAAAATTACCAATATGTACTGCAGTGAAATCGAGGCAAAACTGAATGATAGACGGTCGAGGGAAAAGCAAAGTTTGGATAAAACACGGCAGCTGCTTCATCAAAGAAAAGTAAGAACTCAATTCTTTAAGAACCAATATGTAGACCTTCACTGCAGCGCCCGCCGCTGCTCTATCTCTCTCGGTGCCTGGTGGCCATGCACTGCTTCTAGTAGCTCTCGTGTCCACAGCCGCCGGCCCAGCGCGCGAGCTCCCTGCACGCCGCCGCTGCCAGGCCGTGCTTCTGCCAAGGTAATTAATTTTCCCCCTTTTATGGGATCATGCCTAGATGATGGAGGATGCTGATCTAGGAGTACAAGCTTGGATTCTTGCATGATTATATTGTGTAGATGGAGGAAGATCGAAGCTGGATGTATCTCAAGAACCGGACCTGTCAAGAGTACTTAACAAGGCTAAAGTCATCATCATTGCAGCAGAGGCTGACAAGTCGAATAAGAGGAAGTCTGCTATTTGTTGTCCATGTGTGGATTGTGAGAATGTCTTGCAGTTTCGTAGCGCAATGGATGTGCATGCTCATCTCATCGTCCGGGGCTTCATGGCTGACTACAAATATTGGAACAAGCATAGAGAGGGTGGCCTTAATGACCGAGATTACCTGCAGGCTGGTTGTATGGGTCAACATTGCTCTGAAGACCTCATCTTTGAACATTAACAGAACACTAGTGAGGATGGTGATGAAGGACCTCCTGACTCTCAGAGGACGTGAAGGAAACTGGGACAGTCAGACTGCAGGCCAAGATGTCTCTGAAGATGAGCTGGTTTATATTGGTGACAATTATGTTGACATTACAGACAAAATGGAGCAGATGGTGCGTGATGCCCTAGGGTATGCTGGGTATAATAGTTCAGAACTGGAGAAACTGAAAAAATTGGTGGCAGATATGAAGATCCCGCTCTATCCAGGCTGCAATGAAAAATGGACAAAGCTATTCGCATCACTCAAGCTTCTCCAGCTAAAGGCCACCCATCATATGACCGATCGCGGTTTCAAAGCATTGTTGGATCTGCTAAGAGACATGCTTCCGGAGAAGAATGAGATACCCATGACCACGTACGAGGCGAAGCAGAATGTTTGCCCTTTGGGACTTGAAGTGGAAAAAATACATGCATGCAAAAATGATTGTGTCCTGTTTCGTGGTGATAATGCAGATTTGACAGATTGCCCCGAGTGTGGCTTTCCTCGGTACAAACGGAGACTTGATGGTGGTGATGAAAAGAGTGCCCATGGAGCTCCCTACAAGGTGGCGTGGTATTTTCCAATGATGCAATGCCTGAGGCATCTGTTTGCCACAAGCAAGGATACACAACTAATGCGCTCGCACAAGGAGGGGCGCAAGAAGGATCATTTCATAAGGCACCCAGCAGATGGGATCCAATGACACATCATTGATCACAAGTGGGAAGATTTTGGGAAAGAAGCAAGAAACCTTCGGTTTGCACTGAGCACAGATGGGATGAACCCATTTGGCCACATGAGTAGCTCCCACAGCGTCTGGCCAGTGCTGTTGTCAATCTACAATCTTCCGCCTTGGCTTTGCAACAAGAGAAAATACATGATGATGCCAATTCTCATCTCAGGTCCACAACAGCCTGGGATAAACCTCGATGTGTACCTAAGACCACTGGTGGATGATATGAAAAAACTGTGGGATGGTATTGAAGTCTACGATGGGTACAAGAAGGAACCATTCACACTACATGGCATGATCTTGTGCACAGTTACTAACCTACCTAGGGGTCGTTGCGTGTGTGGACAATGTAAAAGGGGGAAAAGCTTGCATGCACTGCTTAGATGACACTGAGACCATTTGGCTTAACAACTCCAAGAAGCGAGTGTCCGTCCGGCATCGGCGTTTCCTTCCTCACTCCCATACGTACCGACACATGAAACGCCAATTTGATGGGACAAGGGAGATGGGAGAGGCCCCAAGGCATTTTGACGGGGAACATGTCTACAAGCAGGTGAAGGATCTCCCTGCTGCCAATGGGAAGAAAGTTGGGAAGAAAAAAGGGAAGAAAAGTGCCCTCGGAAAGCGAAAACGAAATCAAGAACAAGAAGATGGTGATCCAGCTCCGCCAGATCTGAAGTACTGGAAAAATTGTCAAACCTTTGGGAGCTGCCTTACTGGAATGATTTACATGTCCGCCACAGTATCGATGACATGCATGTGAAAAAAAAAATCTGTGGTAGTTTGCTTGGTACACTCATGAGTGACAAGAATAAGACCAAGGAGCATGCAAATGCTCGAGCTGACTTGGTAGTGTTGGGCATAAGACCTGAGCTTTATCTCCAAGGCACAAGTACAAAGCTTCCAGAATTTGCCATAAATCTAAACAAGAAAGAGAAGCAAGAACTGTGTGAGTTCTTACATAATGTGAAAGTTCCTTCCGGTTATCCATCGAACATCGGAAAACTTGTCCATCCAACGGAGCATAAATTTCTCCCAATGAAGGCTCATGACTGTGATGTCATGCTCACAACTATGCTTGTTGTCGGCATACGCAACATATTGCCAGAGAAAGTACGCACGGCTATCATGAGCATGTGCTTCTTCTTCAACGCGGTCTCTCAGAATGTCATTGATGAGACGACACTTAATGATATGGAAAAAAATTGTTCGAGACTATTTGTCTCTTTGAGGCATATTTCCCACCATCATTTTTGATGTGTCGGTGCATCTGGTTGCTCACCTGATTATGGAGATCAGGTACCTTGGCCATTTGTTCTTGCATCACATGTATCTATACGAGGGATTCATGCACACTTTAAACATGTATACAAAGAGTCAGGTTCATCCTGAGGGAAGCATGGTTGAGGGGGTACTCTTCTGAGGATGTTGTTGATTGGTGCCTTGATTTCATTGACCCTGAAAATCCAATTGGCATTGCTAGGTCTCGCCACAAGGGAAGGTTAGCAAGGACAGGGTTTCTTGGAGAGAAAACATTCAACCTTGACGCAACTTCATACCGACAAGCACATTTTCTTTTGTTGCAACACACATTAAAAGTGTCCCCATACATTGAAGAGCATAAAGGACACCTGCGTCAAGTTAACCTTGATCGGAGTGAGGCTTGGATAGCTAGGGAACATATGAATGGATTCAACTTCTGGTTAAAAAACCGAGTACAAAATTCTGCCAATTCCACAGATGATGATGATATTAGATGTTTGGTGGAGGGTCCTCTGTTCACAGTTACTAGCTATCAAGGATATGACATAAATGGGTACACATTCTTTACGAATGCCCAAGACAAGAAAAACACATACCAAATAGTGGTGTTCGGATTGATGCCTTTGACAACAATGGGCAGAAAGCTGCATACTATGGACAAATAGAGCAAATTTGAGAGCTGAGCTATGTGGACTTCAAGGTGCCAATTTTTAAATGTCAGTGGGTTCAGGGCACAAAGGGTGTCGTAAAGGACAAGTATGGATTTACCACGGTTGACCTTGAAAGGATTGGGTACAAGGAAGAGCCATTTGTCTTAGCGAATCAAGTTTCACAAGTCTTCTATGTGCCCGACACGAGAAACAAGAAGCTGCACGTGGTTCTACCTGGAATAAAATGTGTTGTTGGAGTTGAAAATATCGTGGATGAAAAGGAGTACAATCTGTTTGATGAAGTCCCTCCATTTGCTACATTCACTCTTCCAAAGATCCTTGAAAGTGAGACCACTCCCTACCTACGAAGCAGCCATGAAGGTGTCACCCTGGCTAAAGTAAAAAAAGGCAAAAAAAAAAAAGGCAAAAAAGGATGATGCATTATTCCTGTTTATAAGATAAATTGCAAGATAATTTGTAAGATATTTGCAAATCTCCAATATTGTAAGATAACTTGTATGATGTTTGGCCTGTAAGATAAATGTATGTTTTTATTTTTGTGCAATAAATTTTGTTCTGTACAAAGCACATTTGGCTGAGAGGTAGAGATCCTGCAGAGAGTCACATAGAATCTGTCAAAATATGTGGTAATTAAGTCATTGGAGACGCGGGTTAGTGAATCCGCGTCTCCTTTGTGTCTGTCGAAATTGACAGGTCAACTCGATCTCTTATGGCTCCATTTCGACATACAAGCACATTTATTTCAAAAAAAAACATACATGCACAATCAACACATATCTTTTGAGACAAAACAAACATATCATGAGAGAGATAACTTGTCCACATAGATAAAGATAACTTGTCCACATAGATCCACATAGATAAAGATAATTATTACAAACAGTTAACTTGTCCATCTAGCTAGGCCTTAACTTGTCCATCACATTTTTTTACAATGGTCATGCTATCTGACCATGCACATCAACAAAAAGCATGCAAGGTATCTTGAATTTGGCTATTTGACCTTGCACATTAACAAGCTTGAACTTTCTCATGTATCTTGAAATTTGGCTTGTTTTGCAGCCTCTTCAAAAGCATGCAAGGTATCTTGAACCACTTCGAGCGCATCTTCCATGGCCTCAATATTTTGTTCAGCCACAAGCTTGTACCTCCTCATGTACGTAGCCCTTTTGTTGAGCATGCCCACTTGTTCCCAGATCCGATCAACCTCGGGTTTCACATATACCCAGACTTTAAGGTTTAGTACTTTCTCAGGATCTTCTCGCGATTCATAGATTTTTGCCTAAAACAGGGTTAAACATGGTTGGATTCATACATATACTGAACTACCTTCACAACATGAAAAGTATAAGCAGAACATAGTTCAGAACTAATTTGCCTCAGAACTTGGAGCAGTATAAGATCATGACGAGCAGTATATGCATAGTAATCATCATAGGCACAATATAAGAACTTGAAAATTATCCTAGCAGGGTGACAAGTAAAAGCAGAACTTAGTTCAGAACTGATTTGCCTCAGAACTTGGAGCAGTATAAGATCATGACAAGCATGGAAGACCAAATCACAGTCATCATAGGCACAGTAATCATCATAGGCACTAATTTTAGATGTTGAACACATATTCTAGCAGGGTGCCTTTAAGCCCGACTTTCGCAGGATGCCTTTAAGCCCGACTTTCTCAGGGAATTGGTTAACTTAGCAAAAGATAACCCGCATCCTATTATTATAGGTGGGGATTTTAATTTGCTAAGGTACCCTCATGAGAAGAGTAAAGGTAGATTTGACACCCACTGGCCTTTCTTATTTAACGCTGTCATAGACAGCTTAGATTTGAGGGAGGTTTCTATGGTTGGGAGACAATTTACCTGGGCGAATAGCTTACCAGAACCTACATACGAGAAGTTGGACCGCGTTCTCATGGATTCAGAATGGGAAGATAAATTCCCTATGGTATCCGTGAGAGCCCTCCCACGTATCGAATCGTCATCGGATCATGCCCCCATTTTATTATCCACTGGCTCACCTAGACCTTCACGGAAGCATCCCTTCAAATTTGAGTTGGGATGGTTGCACCGTGAAGGTTTTTCGGACATGGTGAGGTCAGTATGGGAGCGTCCGGTGGTTGGTACGTCGCCCATTCAAAGGTGGAACAACAAGCTACGTGCTGTTCGCAGACACCTTGGTGGATGGGCGACGAATACCACGGGTCAGCTTAAGAAAGAGAAGCTCCGCCTCTCATCGATTATTGATGATTTAGAGGCGATCGCCGAGAGCAGACTGCTAACATCGCAAGAGATTGTGCTTAAAAACCAATCAAATGCGAAGATTGATAAAAGGAACTCAAATGGTACCAGAGATCGAAAGCCAAATTCCTCTTGGAAGGAGATTCGAATACGAGATACTTTCATAGTGTCGCAAATGGCAGACATAGAAAGAAGCTCATTCATTCTCTTGTACAGGAGGAAGGTACGATTGAAGGGCATGATCAGCTCAAAGAATATATTACCAAGTACTATAAAGGGCTTTTTGGTGCGCCCGAGGAGAGTCATGTCACCCTGGATGAATCCAGGGTTGATGACATTCCACAGGTTACACCAGAGGAAAACGCCATTCTTGCTGCCCCGTACTCGGAAGAGGAAGTAAGAAAGGCGGTTTTTCTCATGGAACATAACAAGGCGCCTGGGCCCGATGGTTTCCCGGCAGAGTTTTATCAATCTTTTTGGGACATTATAAAATCGGATCTAATGCAACTATTTGGTGTGCTTCACGCCGGACAGTTGGAACTTTTCCGACTTAATTTGGAGAAATTACTTTGTTGCCGAAGGTCAAGGGAGCAGAACGTATTCAGCAGTATAGACCTATATGTCTACTGAACGTTTGCTTCAAGATTTTTACTAAGGCAGCTACTATTAGACTAAATTCAGTGGCGGATCACGTGGTGCGCCCTTCTCAAACGGCGTTCATGCAAGGTCGATACATCCTTGATGGAGTTGTGACCTTACATGAAACGGTTCATGAGATGCATCGCAAGAAGTTGAATGGAGTAATCCTGAAAATTGACTTCGAAAAAGCATATGACAAAGTCAAATGGTCTTTTCTTCAGCAAACCCTGAGAATGAAAGGCTTTTCTGAGGAATGGCGTGCGCTCATTCATAACTTTGTTTTCGGAGGAAGTGTGGCTATCAAAGTCAATGATGACACTGGTAGATACTTCCAGACGAAAAAAGGGTTGAGACAAGGTGATCCTTTATCCCCAATGCTTTTCAACATTGTGGCGGATATGTTGGCCATCATCATTGAGCGTGCCAAAGCCGAGGGCAAATTGAAGGGGTAGTGCCACACTTGGTTGATGGCGGACTATCTATTCTTCAATATGCTGATGATACGATTCTTTTTATGGAACATGACATTGATAAGGCGAGAAATCTGAAACTTATATTATCAGCTTTCGAGCAATTATCAGGCCTAAAGATTAATTTCCATAAAAGTGAATTATTTTGCTTCGGCGAAGCCCTAGACGATGCTAACCTATATGCTGAGTTATTNTGGCGAGGCCCAGGATGTAGCTTCTGTGTATGCCGAGCTTTTTGGGTGTGCACAGGGCCAATTCCCTATCAACTACTTGGGGATCCCGATTCATTATCGGAGACTCACAAATGTTGAATGAAAGTTGGTGGAGGAAAGACTTCAGTCTCGTTTAAATAGTTGGAAAGGTAAACTCCTATCCCTCGGAGGAAGATTGGTTCTCATTAATTCAGTGCTGACAAACATGGTGCTGTATATGATTTCCTTCTTCCAATTGCCTAAAGGGGTCTTGAAAAGATTGGATTATTTCCGCCCTCAAGATTCTTTTGGCAAGGGGATAGTGAGAAGAAGAAGTATCGACTGACTAAATGGAGTGTGGTTTGCCGGCCAAAACACCAAGGTGGGCTCGGAGTTCATGACCTCGAGGTCAAGAATAGAGCACTACTTGGTAAATGGTTATTCAAACTTCTTTCGGAAGAAGGAATTTGGCAGACTCTTGTAAGAAAGAAATATGTGGGGGAAAAAAAGCTGTATCCCAGGTTGTTTGGAAACCTGGAGATTCACACTTTTGGGCTGGTCTCATGGCCACAAAAAAGTATTTCTTCCCACATGCTTCATTCTCCATTAAGAATGGATCGGAGATTAGGCTCTGGGAAGATAGATGGCTTGGCCAAACTACTCTTCGTGAACAGTATCCGGCTCTATATAATGTGATGCGTTACAAAGGCGATACATTGGCTAAGGTGATGGGAACATCCCCACCTAATGTATCGTTTAGGAGAACGCTATTAGGGCCTCGAGAAGCAGCTTGGAATGCTTTGTTGCTTCGGTTGGACTCTGTTCAACTCCAGGGAGTCCCTGATGAACTTTGTTGGATTCCAACTAAGAATGTTATTTTCTCGGTTGCTTCCATGTATAGAGTTCTTATCCAATCTGATGTTCCGGTTGATTCTAATAAGAAAATTTGGAAGATGAAGATACCTCTCAAAACAAAGGTGTTTGCGTGGTATCTTCGCCGGGGAGTTATTCTTACAAAAGACAACCTTGCCAAGCGCAACTGGCATGGGAGTAAAAAGTGTGTTTTCTGTACTCATGATGAGTCCATTAAACACCTTTTCTTCCAATGTGAGTTTGCTCGGTCTATATGGTCAACTGTCCAAATAGGTTCTACCTTATATCCCCCGCGGAGCGTTGCAAATATTTTTGGCAACTGGCTAAATGGGGTCGATCCTAGGTTTAAATTACTTATTAGGGTGGGAGCGATTGCCGTTATTTGGTCGCTTTGGCTGTGTAGAAATGACAAGGTTTTTAATGACAAAAATTCTTCTATTCTGCAGGTTATCTACCGTTGCACAGCTACTCTCCGATTATGGTCGGTCCTTCAGCGTGTGGAGCACCGGGTTTTGTTCTTGGAGGTATCGTCGCGATTGGAGGCGGCAGCCAGGAGCTTTTTTCCCGGCATGGATGGTCGCATAGTCTGCGGATCAGCTCTTAGTTTCCTTTGGCGGTCTTACAATTTCTCAAGTTGATATGTAATCCGCTCTTTTATTTCTGTTGCTTTGGACATATTGGACGGTTTTGGGCTGTGTGCATCTCAGTTATGCAGAGGCCGGGTGTAATGCTTAATACTCTTTAAGTAATAAAATCCCTTTATCAAAAAAAATACCAAAAGACGCGAATTTCGAGCGGGTCTGGGATTTAGGGAAATTGTATGAACGGAATCGCAAACATCCTGTCATAACCGAATTACTGTCGGGACTCGTACAAAACTTTGAACTCAGAAGACAATCTTGCTCATGAGATCATTAAGCATTGAGGCCACTAACTTTGTATTCCTGAAGACTTGTAAAATTTGCCACAAATGCGCCAGGCCGATGCTTGCAACCAATTGTACCTGAGTTTGGGTTAAGATCTGCAACTGCCTGCTCCGATTATTGTAGCAGACCTAGGCGATGTCCTGGCGTTCGCAGCGGACAGAGAAGGCCACCATCGGCAGAAGGTAGAACGCAGAACTGCATAAAGATCTACAGCGTCCGGTCCTCCTGACCATCAACTGATTCCAACGGGCAGCACTCAAATCAGCGTTAGTTTGAGTGGAGAAATGAGGAGCAGGGTCAAGCCCCATCTGCCATGTGCAGGAATCAACTCACCACACCTAGCTTCAGGTTTGAGTGCATCAGAAGTTCAGAAGCATGTCCTGCAAGGCTGCAACCCCGCCATGCTAGATGAGAGCATCACGATTGCACAGCACAATGCGCCACCGCGAGCCACTCCTCGCATGGGCGACGACAGCCGCCTCTGCCATGACGCTCCAGCAACAGAGCTGACCCTCGAGGTGCTCCATGTAGAATGACGCCAGAAGCAGGGAGACCTTTATACTGCCGGCGTCGGCAGAGGATGGGGTCGGATATGAGAAGGTGTGGCACCAGATCGACACTCCATAGCTCAGATCTGAGTTCATGTGCTGTCCCAGCGCCACAGTCCTGGTCGTCGTGGACATTTTCGGAAGGGGTAAGAGCCTGATGGGGCCGACACGGGGAGGGCATTGTACTGCCGGCCGCGGCGGAAGATGGGGTCGGCGCGGTGAAGGCGTGGACGCCGGCAAGGAGACGGGTGGGTCACGGTGTTGGCGGCGCGTCGCGGCCTCGTTGGTGGGTTGGGCCGCGGCGGGGGACGAAGGAAACGGCAGTGCGGGTTAAAAGAAACGAACCGGTACCATGGCACTTTGGGCGTAATATGTGATTTGATGGAGGGTAAAATCGTAAAAAGCGGACGGACCAAATCAAACAGCGGAAGCCTTAACGCTTTTATTATTAAAAAAAGTATAGCTTAGTTATAGATATAGATTTTATAAATATAAGATTTTTTTTGGAAGGACAATATTTGAGTGTTGTCCCGGCCGGCATGATGGTCAATTTTGCGAGGTTGGAGAACACTGTGTACAAACTTCCACGCCGGAGAGCCCAAAGCACCTACCCGCCGGACCCAACCACCTCCATCGTCAACGTGTTCCACTCCATCTCCCTCATAACGCCATCTACCCCCTGCACTGCAATCCAGCTGTTTCCGCCGCACCTACGCCTCCTCCGTTCCCTTCTCAGAGCCGCCGGAACCAGTAAACGGAAGCCCGGGGTTAAGAGGAGGGGCGAGCGCGTACTGGGCGGCCGGCCCCCCACCCAAAGGTCCCCTCCCCTCGTCGGACGAACGGCGCATCCGCCCCAGCCGGGCGGCCGGTTCCCCATCGTCAGAGCGATGCAGGGCGGAGGCGTCTCCGGATTCCGTAAGCTCCCCCACGCCCACGGATTCACCCCCATCTTCCCCAAATCGTCCTTTTTTTTTTGCTTGAATCGCCAGGTTTTGATCGTCTGATCGATACGGCCCCGTTTCCGTTTTCTGGTTGGTTGCAGAGAACGCGCCGGTGACGCGGGCCGTCGTCCTCGCCAGTGGCCTCCTCTCCATCGTCTTCAGCGCCAACCGCCGTGCCCGCGCCCTTGGGCTCTCCTACCAGGTCAGTAGCCTCAGGCAGCCGTCGAATCTTGACTAGTCCTCGTCCGTGATGACGCGTGATGTGGTGCCCTTGGGCAGTGAATCGGTTGGTTAGGTCTCTCCCGAGTTTGCGCTGCCCCGGCGAGTGGGGTGGCTACTTCCTGGCTTATATTGTTCATCGTAATTGTAGGTGTTGACGTGTCTGGTACTTGGGTTAATCTGCGGCACTTGAGAATGGGTTGATAAAATCTGCTGGTTGCTGTCTGGATTGATTGTAGGGTTTCAGATTCTGGTTTGCTCTGGGGTGTGAGGACTGAGAAAAAAAACATAGGAATAGGAAAAACGCAGGATTGCAATGTCATGCCCATTCAATCCTACATGATTTGTTTGTGCTAAAGTTTGTTAATTGCACCACAGGAAAAACAAAGGATTCTTTGCAAGAGGTTTGAGGAGATGCAAAAGTTCCTACGAAATGTAGTGCAATGGAATCCTTCAGAAAAACCCCATTGGATTCAATACTACGAATCAAACAACCCAGATAGTAGCAAAAAGTCCTAGGGATTCCAACCCTCCAATTTTTTTTGTAAAAATCCTTTGGAATCAAAGATGCCCGACATCAAATATTTGTGCCTAACCAGTAAGACTAGATGATGCTCCTAGATTATGGAAGGTGATATCATGATATGTTCCCTCTTCACTGTCCTCGGATCTACTCACATGCCTCCATATCACCTTATTAGACTTGTAAGGAGAGGCTCATGTTTTGTGTACTACAGTCACATGAATCCTTAGTGAGCTAGGCTTTGATTAAGGCATCTCTGTTGGGACATACCAATGCCCAGTTGTACCTTTTTCTTTTTCCTGAATGACAATGAAGTTGGTATGTATTCCGGTATTCCCATGTCGGTAGTGACGACTTACATGGCTGCGGGTAGACATCACCAGAGTCATCAGTGTTCTAGAGACATCCCATCCTGGTAACACCCTTTAAGGGCCTGTTTGGACACAACAATTCGAAAATGAAGGAACATGAAAGCCATGGTAATTGGGTATCATGTAGCAAAAACTAACATGAAAGACCCCATGTTAGTTTTTCCTCCAAAATTCCTACGTAACAGCCACCATTTGGTAGGAATTTGACATGTGTCCTTATAAGCTATTCCTTTGTTCAAAACGGCATGGCAGGAAGTACTCTTATAGAGGCATTCAATCCTTGTTCAAAACGGTTCCTAAGAGTTTCATTCAAGTACAGCTATTGAACTACACAAGGAACTAACGCAAAGCTTTTGCCTTGTTTCAAAAAAAATCGACTCATGACCACGATGTGGCTTTTTTTCTGGAATCTGGACATGTGTCCCCAAATTTGGATCTGAACACTTCAGGTTCAAAATTTGCATGGAAAATAAGATTATAGGGTAACTTATCTTGGATAATGGTTAGAAAATGAGTTTATGGAAACAAGTTGGTCAATATGACTGCATAGTGCTACTTTCATATGTTCCATTTGTGCGTCCTCTTTTCATATTTGGTCTTCTAGTGTTATTAAATTCTCTAAGTCTTTCCTGTGGAATTAGGGATGAAGCGTTTAAGCTTGGTAGGGAGTGCCTAAGTAGCAACATGTATTTGTTGTGTGTGCATCTAAACACATAGCTGTTAGTGCTGTTCAGTTATATCTCCGGTATTTATCCTTGAGCTCTAGGTACTTCATACCAAAACATGTGGTCAACTGCATCTGGTCTTCTACTTGGAGATTCATTATATATATGTATGAAGTTTGATGATTTATTGTTATTATTTTTGCAGGACATTGTCAAAAACTTTCGAGTATGGAGGATATTTGCATCTGCATTTGCCTTTCAGTCAACACCAGAGTTGCTGTTTGGACTATACCTTACGTATTACTTCCGTGTGTTTGAGAGGCAGATAGGCTCTAACAAATACTCGGTAAGTACTTTTTTTTTTGTGGTTCTCTCTTGTATTGAATGGAGATGGATAAACAACATCAGTAATACGGTCGAAATGGGTATATTGCACTATTATGGCTGGAGTTGAGAACTCAACAGCCAGGTGCATGTACTTTTAAAGTGGTTCAGTTATATTCTGTAAGGTACCTCAAATATGGACCTAAGTGAAGCACTTTGGAAGTATCAGGAGTTAAATGTTAAGTTGTCAAGTTAATGAGGCTAAGTATAAAACCCATACAAGTTTGGGGCCATACGATGCAATTTATTAGTACAGATTCGGTTGAACAAGTTACATTTAAGTTGATGAAATATTTAAATTCATTAATAAGAGAATTAGGTCATGAGTGCTTACATTTTTCAATCTACTGTGCAGGTGTTTAGTCTTTTCACCATCACAGTATCATTACTTCTTGAGATTCTATCTTTGGTTCTTCTGAAAGGTATGCTATTGAGATAAATTGCTGAGTATCATCTGCCGTCCCTTCAGAAAAGTATTTGTTGTAAGGAAAATCAAAGGAGGACATCATTGATGGCCTATCAGCCCTGCCTACTTTGTAACATTGTTTCCATTCTCATCTGAAACTTCTATGATTGAGATATTCTGGAATTGGCTTGCTATAGTTGCTTACAAGGCAATACGTAAACACAGACCTATGGAAATACGATTTACATGATATCCTAATTTTTAGTTAGATGTCAGTAGATCAATTAGCAACTTAATGCATTATTTGGTGCTGCATCTAGTAGATTTATCTTGGTGAGATAGCATTTTCCCATAACACACCCACTATTCTTGTTAAATCTTTGATTTGGGCTTTGTTTGGCTGCACTTATCTTTGCTTTTGCATGCTATGAGACTACTTACAGTGAACAACATCTAGAGATATCGGTTGCATGCTATCACACCGTAAGACAATTGATTTCTTCCATAACATAGTTTCTCAACAGTAATGTTAAGAGGTTTCACAATATTATCATATGCCAATAAGTTGTGTAATCATGAGCACTGCTTTGTTTCCCCAGCAGTGCGTTTTGAAAAGTTCTACAATTAGCCAGTGGCATGTTGTGACCTTACGTACTTGTTGAGCTCTCCATTGTTCAGTCATGAGATTATTTAGACATTCCCTCTCATGTTTTTTTTTTAATTTGCAGATACAAACTACATCAGTGCTCTTGCATCTGGACCTTATGGCCTTATATTTGCCTCGTTTATTCCTTTCTTCCTCGACATTCCCGTGACATCACGATTTCGTATTTTTGGTGTTAATTTCAGCGACAAATCATTCGTATACCTTGCTGGCCTGCAGGTTAGTTGTCAGAACTGAACCATTTCTCTGCCATTTGCATTTAAATATTACATCGTTCATCTTCCCTATTTCTTGTTGCAGCTTCTTTTATCTTCTTGGAAGCGTTCCTTTATTCCTGGTATTTGTGGTCTGATTGCTGGTTCACTCTATCGTCTCAATGTGCTTGGCATCCGCCGGAGGAAGGTTATAAGAGCTCTATTTTCCTTTTATAATTCAATAATTCAATGTAGTCTTGTTACATCTTTCTTTGTGCACTGGACTGCGATAAAAAGCTGACCTTTAAATTTTCTGTTGTTAGTTGATTTTTCCTGTCAAGTTGTTTGGCTAGCCTGAATGATGTATCGTATCATATTAGCACTGTGGTAGTCCTAGCTCTTTTTCATCTAAAGAAGTTAGTGCCCCATGGATGAAACTTTTGGCTGTCCATATGATGCAACTTCCCAAATTATTGGATTTGGAATCAGCAGAACCAAGTAATATTAGGTTGGTGTTGGTCATAACCTGCTCCACGGGCACTAGTGTTATTATCATGTAATTAATTAAATATACAAGACGGCCCGTATGGTCCATGGTAGCTAATGGTTGTAGGTAGTTGATTGGAGTATATCTAGGCAGATCCTGTATGCAGTGTTGATTTTTACAATTTTACTCTGCTTTTATTTTGTTCATTAGAGGGTATGATTGCTTTGCTTGTTTGTATTTCGTGGTTACACCCCCGTTTATTATTCTAATTTGAAGTCTGGTCATATGTTCAAATTCATTAAAATCATGTGTGTTTCTTGAATTATTTGCACAGAGACCCTCTGTAGATGTGTTATTCTTCATGTTTGTATTCCCGTTATTTAGTTTCTTCCCGTTTGTACAGCTGCCACAGATTGTTGCGTCATTTTTCACAAGATTTTTTGCACCTCATCCGGGAAGTTCATCTCGACCCTCAAGAAGTCTTATTGGAAACATGCCTTCCCGTACAGGCCGTGCTGTTCAGGTTAGTTTGTAAAAAGCTGATTCGGAAGTTTGATTTCTACGTGCATGCCCACTGTAGCACTGCTATAAAGGCAGAAATTACCCAACTACATATTAACAAGTTTAAATAAATGCAAAATTGCTTGCAAGCTTGATATTATGTTTGTCATTCTAGATTTTGAACTGGGTGTGATTGTTCATAGTTCAGTGCTCTGTTCACGTCAAGTACAGCTGCCCACTTAAGCACATTATAACCGACAACTATCTATCATTTAGATTCTAGATATTATTTTTTTGATACCATTCTATCATATGTAGTGAAGATCCATATCCACAGAAGTGAACTTGGATCAATCAGATAACCAAATGATATGCATTATGTATTAATAGCAAGGTTAAAGAAATACCCAGTTATAAACAGAAACTGTCTGCACGGTTAATTTTGTTGTTAGATCACACTACTGATAGTTCACATCTATTTGGTCTCATTTGGTACTATCCTACCATAATTCTGTTTTTTTTTTACTCCTGCTACCTGGCACCTGTAACCTGTTGATCGTGGGTTACAAGGTGCTAGAATTGTCAATATTGAATTTATACGCTCTTCACAAAAGAGAACCAAAGAGTTGATGTTATTTAAGTTGGCCAATCTGTTTACCTGGTTTCCTTTTTAAACAGACTCAGCCAGCTACTGGATTTGCTCCTGTTGTGGAGCCCCCAGAGTCCTCCATTGCTATGCTGGTTTCGATGGGCTTTGACAACAATGCTGCAAGACAGGCGCTCGTACGAGCCGGGAATGATATAAATGTAGCCACAAACATCCTACTTGAAGCGCAGTCTCATTGAGCTAACTCACCTCAACTTTACTGGGAACCGCTGCAGGCATAATTGGTTAGATCTGAACTTGAAAGATTGTTCCCGCACATCGGATAACAGATGGTTGAAATCATAGTGCTATGTTGAATTCATTCACTTGCAGCTGCCATGGTTTGGACAAGTTCAACATGATCCTTCCTAGTGACAGGCTTAGGAAGTCAGGTAACATTTGCCGCAGTTAGTGTGATATTGTCGATACTTAGATTTCTCTCGACCCAGGCAATGTACAATTCCAAATTCAGCTTGCAGGATAGGTGATACATAAACATTTCAATCATAGTGTAAATTGTTTTGCAGTCTGAAATCGGTTCCATCATGCAAACATGAGACCTGAGTTCCTCCTGCACACATGAGAACTGAGTTCCTCCTATCATACTCCTTCCATTCACCAATGTAAGACGTCTTCATCCACAAGTGTGAGGAGTTTTTATGCGGAAGCTTTGGCCTACTGTGATGGAGTAGTTGATTTATATGCGTACATAAGCTGAAAATGTTTTACCTCTGGTGCGATAAAACTGCCGTGGAAAGAATACTAGCCTAGAACAATTTTCTACACAGCTCACGACAGTAATTTCTGATCGGAGGGAGTAGAAAAATACGGACGTGTCTCGTGAGTTTTTGGGTAAAATTAATAGGAAAATATATGTCGTCTTGAGATGAGCACACCGAGATTTTGGTGCAGCGTACATTCTGCTGCTTTTCGGCTCTTCCTTTTATTCAGAGAAAACGAGAACATGCTGTGCCTATCGGCACACATCCGACTATCCTACAGGCACAAATCGCGTCCTGAGCAACAGAATTGCTAACTGAAACTAACGTGACCTAGTCCGTAACTGATGAAACTGAAGCCTAACACTTCTAGTCTTCGATGCCGTAGCTAGGTTATCCAACAATCTCCCCCTAAGCTAGCTGTTGCAGAGAAATATTTGATCTAGAAGATGCCGATCCTCTCACGGAGCTCCTGGAACTTGACACGCTCAAGCGCTTTGGTGAGGATGTCCGCAAGCTGGCCGCCAGAGTCGATGAAGTCGATGGTGATCTGGCCACCCTTGATGCATTTCCCGATGAAGTGATGTCGCATCTCGATGTGCTTACTTCGGCCGCTAGATCACGGACTTGTTGTCCACGAGCACGGTAGGAACTGTGTGTCGATGAGTCGTCCGAGCCAAACGACCTGGCACGCCGCGGTTGCGGCCATGTACTTTCCTTAACCAAAAGAAAAGGCCATCACCTTTTGCTTCTAAGACTGCCAACGTGATTGGACACTGACCGATGAAGAAGATGGTCCCTCTCATGCTCTTCTTGTCTTCGACGTAGCCAGCTAGATCAACATCGCTGTAGACGGTCAAGCGTGTATCTTCGTTGCCGCTGGAGCGATGGCTGCATTCGAAATGCAAAGTCCCTGCAATGTATCTGAGGATGTGCTTGATGGTGCTCATGTGCTTGGTCATTGGAGTCTCCATGAAACGACCGACGAAGCTGACATCAGCCATGAACTCACAAAAGAAGTGCTCCATCACGGTAGGAGTCCATGAATCCCATTCAGCACCAGAGCTCAACATACACAAGACAAAACTGCCAATACTCTAACAACCAGCTACATGTGGCTCACGAATGAATAGTTCCAGGCGAGTAGCTTCAGGTGGTGGTCGTATCTCATCTCCATCCACGAACCAACAAGATATATGGTCGCATGTGCACGAGATGGCAGAGACTGCCGACGATGCTCCGATAGAGAGTCACATCGACAGTTGCATTGGAGCTCACCTTGGACAACTTGAGACGCAGGTCCATTGGCACGTGCACTGTGTTGCAGTCTGCCATGCCTGATTTCTCCGGAAGCAATGCACTTGCTTGAGGGTGATCACCCCACGTGTGCATGTTTGACCTCTATGCCTTTATATAGCGTCCCCATTTCCACATTGGCAGTAGATTTTACTCCCTCCGTGCCATAATATACGAATATTTTAGATATTTCCATGTGCACTACATGCGGAGGTTTATAGAGGATTTAGTGTATAGATGCACTCATTTTGATTCGTATGTAGTCTTTATGGAAATAACTAAAACATACTCCCTATGTATCAAAATGTAAAATGTTTTAGTCTTTTTTTGTCTCATGTGTATGTAGACATGTTTTAGTGTAAGGATCAAATGAATCTTGCACTAAAACATGTCTAGATACAGATGGAAAGAAAAATGCTAAAACATCTTACAATTTGATACGAAGTGAGTATTATATTATAATACATAGGGAGTAGGTTTTAAGATGTTCAGATTTTATCAAATTTATAAAATAATTTCTTTTCTAACGAATGAAACTTTTTTTACATTTTTTTTACAACTCGAATGAATGAAAACTTTCCCACTCAAAAGCACAGATCGAGTTACAGAATTCGGCCAATTGTATTTGTGTTTATGCTTTTCGTATGGGCAAATATTTATCGGAAGGAAAAAGGTGAAAACATTAATAATTAAAAAAAAACGGGAGAAGAGCGTCTGCGCTGACGCCTTATCCCCGAGCGGAACAACCCAAAACCCTCCCCTTCCATTCCGCCTCCGTTTTTTCGAATTATGGCAGCTGCAGCTACCGCTGCTGCATCGGCCGCCGCCGCCGCGCCAGCCACCTATAACGCCGACCACCCCATGAACGCCCTCCGCTCCACCGCCCTCCGCCGCTCCGCCACGCACTGGGACGCGGCCGCCGCCTTCTTCTCCCCGCCCTTCCGCTCTCGCCGCTGCCGCTGCCGCGTGTTGGCTCCTCCGGCCGCGGCGCTGCCCGCCAAGTCCCGCTCCAGGGCCCGGGCCAAGCTCCTAGCGGACGTGGACGCTGCGGACCCCTGGCTCGCCTCCCTCTCCCTACTCCCGTCCGACGACGGCGACGCCGCCGCCCCCACACCCACCGGCTGGGCGCTTGGGATCGATCCCGACACCCGCGGCGCCATCGCTGTCCTCTCGCCCGACGGCTCCTCTCAGGTGAGGCCCGGACAGTTACGGTGGATCTGAACTCGCGTTTCGTATCAACAGATGTGCTTAATCAGATCATTCGCATTTTCACATTATGTAGGTGTTTGATAACCCATTCGTGCACATAATGGTGTCAGAGTTCACCCGGAAGCGTCTGGACACCAAGTCCATCATCCAGCTTCTCCGTGGCCTTGATGCGCCTCCCGGTATGTCACATTACTGTAGTTGTGCACTCCTATCTGGGGTAGTGCGGGCTTGAAGCCTTGAGTTCGTTGTGTGTTGAGCACAATGCCGTTATGGTTAGTAACAGTGGCTGTTGTCTGAACATGATCTGTGGTGCCCTTGTTATCTTGCAGGAACTACAGCGTATATTGAGAAATCAAGTCCATTTCCAACTGACGGCAAACTGGTCTGCTTCTTGCTCTCCCTCGAATAGCATTTAGCCGGTCACTAGAAACATCTGCATCAAGATTATTGTGTACTGTTTTTTTTGTGCATAACTTATTAGAGAACTAAGAGTAGTTTAGGATTACACTGCTCTCTTGCAACTTATTACTATCCCAGTGTACGACATTGTGCAATACACTGCTGGTAATAGAACTAACTTTCTGGGAGTCTTGAGATCATATGTTTCTTAATATGTTCCACACACAAGTTGAAGATTGAGTTATACTAAGGAATGGGATCTAGTCAAACTTAGTTTGTAATTTTAACTTGTGTTAAACATAATCTAGTTCACACCATATGACTATTTAAATTTCATGTGAAACATGTGGTATAATATAAGTTCCGTCAATAATCTTGGTCCTGTTAGTGATTTTTTCCTTTTGCTTAATGGTATACAGGGATGGTGGAGTACAGGTTTTTCGTATGGCTTGTGGATTGCTTCTCTAGTGGCATCTGGGTTTTCTGTTGTACCAGTCGCATCACCGACATGGAAAGCTTATTTTGGGCTAACTCGAAGTGAATCACCAAAGGTGTGTTAAACTTGTTATATATGCCTCTCATTTACAAAGAAATTGGTACAATTAGCTGTTTGTTGATACAAACTTAGGGTTGATCCTATTGGTGCCATTTTGATTACAAGTAAGGTTTTGTATTGAATTGTCTAGTTAATAGAAATTGGACAAGTATGAGTAAGCCTGGTTATGAATAACTAGCCACTCAGAGAATACAGTCCGCGAATGAGAAAAAAGAAGATCAGGTTGGAAGCCTGAATATTCTGTGGGGAGTTCTACTAATTATATATCCAGCATAACAGCAACGTCAATTTGCTTTTTTGAACCTGAAGCTCAAATTTAGTACCGTGTAATTCTTATCTTATGATCCTTATATGTCTATCAGGATGATAGCAGACAAGCTGCTACAATCCTGTTCCCGGATCAGGCTCTGTCCCTGAAGTTGAAGAAACATCATGGTACGCATCTTACTGCTTTGCTAGTTGCAATTATATGTCAGTAACTGCCCATAGCTCGGAGTGGCTTTTGTGCTCACTTCCTAATGTAGATGTATTATTTTGTGACAACAATCTGTGTGCAAGATCAGCTTGCTTCTTTCTAACTCGAGCTGATCAGTTGGAGGCATAAACGCTTGAATAAACATGTGGTACACATGATGACCTTTCTGTGCATTACCTGTCTTGCTTGCAAGGTTCACTGGGCCACTGGCAAAGCAAAACCAATTACACATATTCTGCTTTGTAGTGTGCACAGCTTACGCATTAGCTTGTGCTCTGTAGTGAATTAAGATGTCGCGTACCATGCAATATATTTACCAGTGGCCCACACGGATGAGCTAATCATGTTTTTGATTAGGATTGTTAGCTTAATTCATTAGTGTGCACAGCTTACACCCACACGGACGAGCTAATCATGTTTTTATTAGGATAGTTAGCTTAATTCATTAGTTAAGCGACCCGCTAAAATAGTGGATTATGATGCTTTGTTCTTAGATAGTTCAACTGATATATTGACTTTGATGCAGGACGAGCAGAGGCTCTTCTGTTAGCAGCCTATGGAAAAGGACTCGTGCTACCGCCAGATAAGTTCATCAAGACCCAAAGGGTCCTCAAGCATGAAACAAACTTGACATTGACGGGGAGGCCTGATTGAATTGTCAATTGTTGTTGTTTCGTATTGGCAAATGCCGCAGATAATTTGATTATTGCCCAAGAGCTCAGTCATGTACATAGCAACTCAATGGAGAACTTTACTAATCTCACTAAACTTCCTGGAGTGCCATATTGATCTACCGATATGTCTTCTAATGTAACAAGCTAGTGTGAATGAGACATGGATATTGTTTGTCAGCTTAGACCATTGTGCTGACTTAATTGAATCTTGAGTCTCTTGTCCTAGTCGAGTTTCACGTTCTTTGATGGACTTTAAGTTGATCATAGATGCGGAAAATAAATACATGAAAGTAACGTGAATAAAATGTAACTGGTCCTAGCTGTGAAGAAGATCCCAGAAGAACCATTGTCCATATAATCATATAAGAGTAGGTTAACATGAGTGAGAAGCCATGAAAGGAAGGTTCTGTGCCGGATGCTACCAGCTGTCTCTAGTTCTGTCTCAAATTCACGGAGGCCATGGTTACATTAGCTGTAGAGCTGCTTGACTGCAAAGTCTGAAATGGTCTTGCCGCTATTAAGTATACATTTGTACACGGTACAAACGCCATAGCCGATGATGTATTCTCTATCAGCCTCATAACATCTCCTTAAATGGTTTTAAAAGTATGGCATTATAAGGGGTCTGCTAGAGATGCTCTTATGTTTCAATGACAATGAACAACGAATTATGACAAACCAATAATAAAAGTACTCCCTCCGATCCATAAAAAGTGTCGCACAATTTGTACTAATTTAGTACAAAATGAGCGATACTTTTTATGGATCGGAGTGAGTACTTTTATCTGATCATCTTACAGCTGAATCAAACGTCCGAGCGAACAAAAGCCCATAGGTAGATGAGCACTAGCAAAAAAAAAGACATTTTCTTTTGCAATAAACACGTTCTTTATTCGTTTATATGTACCTTTTTGGTATTGTACATGTACACTATTCTGCAACAGGTGGCCACGACATACACCGCAAGAAAGGGTATGGAATTAACACATGGAATGACAGAGTAACAACAGTAAGAACAGCCTCATAATTTTGAGGCGCTGGCGGTAACCATGCTCAAGGCGGTCGCTGCCTTGGACCCAGACTGGCGCCCCAGATGCTTGCAGATGAACTCGCCGGCTGCCATTACCTTGCCCAGATTGACACCCGTCTTGATCCCCAACCCGTTCAGCATGTACACAATGTCCTCGGTAGCAACATTCCCCGACGCGCCCTTCGCATATGGGCAGCCACCGAGGCCGGCGACAGAGGAGTCCACGACATTGATGCCCATCTGTTTGAGCAGAGAACATGGTTGATCACATATGGTGGATTATAAGATCCCCCGTGCCATTTTGGCTTTGCGTGATGGTTTGTTCAGTACTCCGTATCTCGGTAGATGATTACCTGGAGAGAGACGAGGATGTTCGAAAGAGACTGGCCGTAGGTGTCATGGAAATGGACAGCAAGCTTCTCCACGGGAACGACAGACATAACCGCCTCAAGCATTGGAACTACAGTGCCTAAATGTATGCAAGAAGATATATGTTAACTGAGATTTTCACAAATCAAAGGTGGATTTATCTAGAAGAGAAATGCTCCTCAAACTACATAATTAAGCATAATCTGTCATAAAAAAGAAGAGTTAAGATTTGCTAGTGCTGTAGAATTAGGGACAGTTTTATACTATGTTAGTCGTCGATGGACTTGTTGAAACAGGGTAATGTCAAGAAAGAAAAAACAGCATTCGTTTGCAGACAACACGAAAATCAAACATGCAAATATGCCGAGGCTCCAGCATGACAGTGAGAACCATGGTCTCAAACTGTCATGGAATATCTTTGCTTATTAAAATGAAGCAAACGGAAGTCCTATGAGTAGCAAAATATAGCTATGGCATACTTGAAGAAGAAGAGAATGCGGCAGCTAATAATGTAAGATAACCTGGGGTACCAACTCCAATTGTATCACCAAGTGAAACCTCGTAGCAGCCCATGTCATAAAGCTCTTTCGCAACATAAGCAACATTTGAAGGTGGTACTGATCCTTCTACTGGGCATCCAACCACACAAGAAACATACCTACATTGTTGCATAATAGAGCAACACAATATTAAGAGCTTCAAATTTTAATTAACATATGTTGCACTGGAAAACTACTCATATATGTAATCAAATATCCATATTATATTACAATCTAAAGCTAAGCTCTTCCCCTCACTAGATCACTGCCAAATATGCTCTAATGTCACATCATAGGGAGTAGAACACCATCACTTCTCTTTAACGATATCAAAGCATGGGTTCAGGTGTAACTATATCGAGTTAGATATCACAAAGCTTCCAAAAATTATCAAAACATTGGTGCATATGGTGCATGCTATAAAATTTATCCAAAATTGTGACGAACTGTGGTCTCTGTACCACAGTGGCGTCAGGTGCCCGGGCTGGGGGTTTTGGACTAAGGTGATTCACGTATTCGAGCTAATGGACCATGATGTATATTTCCTTGGTTAATGGACTAAACTGTACATTTCAGACGAGTTTATGGACTAATGGTGACTTTTACTCTTTTGTGAATGTTTCTTCACTTCATGCATATATCAAGCTAGAAGTAAAATGAATGTGCAAAGCTCCTACCTTATAAGGCTAGAAAATAAAATAA
The DNA here is from genome assembly GCA_012064385.1 of Puccinellia tenuiflora. Classification (NCBI taxonomy): domain Eukaryota; kingdom Viridiplantae; phylum Streptophyta; class Magnoliopsida; order Poales; family Poaceae; genus Puccinellia; species Puccinellia tenuiflora. Next base: position 416,739 of record QRDG01000195.1, read on the forward strand.
CTCACCCTCGTACAGGAATTTCCTTTTTGCTTGCTGCCAGAGCAACATCATTATAGCGGGCAAGGCTCTCTTTAATTGAACAATTTATGTTTGACTTTGAAAATGCTTCAGAAGCTGATGCAAATATTGCAACTTCTTTTGCACCTGCTGCGACGGCTGCCTCAAATCCCTAATGATAAATGAACAGAACAAGTTACTAAAGGGGGTGAAAACCAACAAATATAAAATCCACTTGATGAAAAATGATTTACCTTAAGGTTTGGAGTCAATACAGGAAAATTTACTCCCGTAATATTCCGAACCACTTCCATAACATCCTTTGCATCAGCTAGCTACAATATTAATGTCATATCATTCAGCAATGGGATATAGTTAGGTAAATAGATTGACATCACATGGTCATAGGTCTAGCACCGCCACTGTGGTCAGGTAGCATACCTTAAGAAGCATGCGGACCACGTAAATTTCAGACCACAAGATTACACAGGCAATTTCGGAGATGAGAAGTAGTTAGACTATAACAGAATGCTACTTATTTGGACTCTAAAACGACATATCATAGTATTAGGCAGTCCTGCATATATTTCCTTTCCTTGCTTCATTGCTAGGGAGTACTCCTACCGGAAAAAAATTAAAGGTTAGTGACTAATCTTGCATGATGTTATCGTGAGACAACTTACAGTCCTTACTTGTTTCAACAACAAAAATATTCTTCCGGTCAAAAGATTTTAAAAAAATGCCACTGTACATGTATCAGTTTGGCTGAATCTTAGTTGCAAGGATTACTTCTATGTGCAGTAAAATTATTTCCAAAGGTCATGACAGTTCAAATATATACTTATTCCCAGGTACAAATTAAGAGCTTGTGCACCACATTAGCTCTATCTCCTTCACCATGTCGGACACTCAACTTCACCCAGATAACACTGCCAATATCCAGCATTGCAACATATATACAGACGGGGAAAATGCAATCTTTGCATCAGAACAATTATTCATTCAACATAGGAGAAAACTTTTGTTCAGAAGCTACGAACAAAAGATCCGGAGGTTCTGCAGATCCACTATGCCACTCATGGCCCATCCAACACTCCACTTCAACATTTTAAACAACGGGCACATCCCATGTTGGATTCTACAGGTTCCCAGGCTAAAGATCCCTACATATCTCTATGGTTGTGGAAAATATGTAAGGGTTTTAAAGCAAAAAATGTTCCGTGCTGGTGAAACTTCAATCTTGGAGTAAGGTAATGTTCCCACTTCCATTGACCTTCCAAACATGCTATGCAAATACTGCTCAGAATTTGTAAAATTCCCCAGTAGTTTTGGAAGAGATTATATAATTTGTACTGATGCTAAAAGCTATTGTGTTGCACAAGAGAATCATGCTGGAGTCCAGCGGGCCTAAAAACTACTGTTGTTCCAAAATTTTGCAGTCCATAAATATAACTAGCAGGTTTAAGTTATAAAACGTAACTAGCAGCAATTTGATTTTATCAAATCCTGTCATAAATGCATAAGTATTAAACTGGTAAGCTGAGTTACCTGCTTACGGACAATAACATTAAGAAATTTACCTGTGGCACCCATTTCGGGGAGACAAAACTTGTCGCTTCAACAACTGATAGTCCAGAGGTTGCCAATCTCTTTATGAGCTCAATCTTTACAGGTGTTGGCACTGTATTTTTTTCGTTTTGCAGTCCATCTCGTGGCCCAACTTCTACAATTTTCACGAACTTCGGCAGATCATGTATCATCTGGAAAGAAAAAAGATGTTCACTACAGTTAATGTAAGAGACACCAAACTGATTCATACGAGCATTCCAATATACATAAAAATTAAACGATCTCAAAGTTAACCAGAACGGTAAGCTAAGAGATAAGGGTAGAGATACAATTACATACCCTGTTTCCAATTCCTATCCTCTCTTGGTCGGAAGAGGACGAAAAACATCTGTAGTTCTGCTGGTTCTGTGAAAGATAACTTCCATAAGAAACATGGTGGTTCCCTCTGAAAGACTTGCCTCGATCAGGTGCTGGATGTCTTTGATTTGTTGGTCTTATGCAGGCATATTCTTCCCTATCATAAACATAGAACTTTAGCCCCAGTAAGTAATTATGAAAGACGGGGGCCGAATTACAGAGTAACTCATCTTTGCAGGATGAAAGTAAGAAGTTCAACAATCACTATTCGCTGGAGACATTTAGTTAATCTATAACAATAAAGTGAAATCAAGACGGTTCTAACACCAACAACATTATCAGAGTTCTCAGAATGCCATACACGCTGAAGTGATTTTTCAGATCAAGGTTTCGAATCCCGATGCACACGTGAACGTGCTGGCGATTTTTCAATTGTACGAACAGCAAACGACGCTCACCGGAAATCGCCCGAAGAAGAGCACGGCGGAGGCGGCGCATCGGCCGTGTCAGCTAGACCGGCGCAGGGCCGCTCCGCGAGACCGGGAGGAGCTTGCGATCTCTGAGAGAGCTGCATCCCGGACCGCAGCAGAAGGGACCTCGCCGCCGCCGCCGCCGCGGAGGTCAGGGCGTGCGGGGGAGCGGGCGAGGACGGCGACGCGGACCTAGACCAGACCCTAGACGCCAGCATCCTTGGCGCCACCGCAGGCACGGATCAGCACGCCGCGTCGACCTCCACCAGCATGTAGGCCTGGCTGGGTGATGGAGCGAGAGAGTGATTGTAGAAGCTTCTACGGATAGGTGAGGAACAAAGGCGTGAAGACGGAGGAGTCAGGTCAGCAAAGGAGCGGAGTGACAGGCAAGATGTTGCGTCCGGATACAGAACACTTCAGACGGTTCTCAGAAACATCAGTTCTCCGTGACAGAAGCTTCGTCATTGTGGCATGAGGAGGAGGCACGGGGGGTCACAGAGGAGCGCCTCGGCAAGCCACACTGCACTGCCGGAGAAGCCCAGAATTCATCCGGCCTTGGCCTCCTGTGTTGGTGCTTCACATGTTCGTCTGGTCGGTGTTTGTCCGTTTTTCATCATTGGCTAGGCGATGCGTGGCCCTAGGCCCCTAGTGCCGGTGCGGATGTTGGAGCAGTGGCTCCGGTTTATTGCCTCCGCCGTGTTGCGTTGACATGTTTAAGTGTAACAACTTGCTTTTCTTGCTTTTCGACTCGTGTGGAGCATGGCCTCGAGGATATCCCAGCAGCGCCTCCGAATGTTCGTCTATGCCGTGTTGCGTTGTCGTGAACTCAGGGCCCACGTCGTGTGTTGTATGGTTTTCGACCGGTGGTCAACTCTTTTCTGCTATATCAATGAAAGAAAGAAAAATCTCTCGTTTAAAAAAAAAGCATCCGAAAAATGAGAGCATACACCGCATATGCATAATACCAGCATTTTAAACTCAAATTCATTTATCTGTTTCACTCGTACAAAGATTTAACCTGTGCAACAAATTAAGGGTGCCGCCTGTAGCTTTTGCAGTACTCGATGTAACAACAAGTACTGCAACAAGCTATACAACCATCGATGTTGTAGATCTCACTCACTCACCATGTGCTACGATGTATCCAAAGTTCCAAATCCAGATGGCCTCGTCTTCGTGTAACTTCTGTGAGAAATTCGTCCAGAAAAATACAACACCCTGTGATAGATAACAAACAACTCAGGACAAGAACATTTTTTTCTTAAGGTATCTATATACCATATGAGCTAGGATGATATAGCAGCAAGGAGAAAATTGTTCTGGAAGTTTCGATGGTGCAAGTTTACAGTTGTTGACATTTCCAAATGTGACGAGCAGCAAACAGTCCCATGGTTCCATGTGCAAACATTTTGATATGTTCACATGTAACAAATTTTGGCCTCTAGATTGGTCGATGCACACAGCCAAATTTAAAATAGGCAAACAGTGCAAGTTCCACATACAGCCATATCATTACCTCTGCAAACATGTTTTTATTCCGCAGAATCAGAGTCATCATCGGCATATTTAGGAGCTGAGTTTCTAGGCAGGAATTCTTCGTTAGGGTAAGTATCTGCAAATAACTGCAAGAAAAACAACGAAAGGAATGTATAAGGTGGAGCATAGATGCTTGTTTTTTTTTTTCTGTGTTAAATTCTCAATATATTATGCTCGACAGAACTAGTTTAGTAACAAAATCCAAACCTACATCAAACACTATAATCCACAAAACTAGGTGAATCCACACCAGCACTACATAGATATACAAGTTACTCTTTCTTCAATGCAAAACATGGTAATAAACCCCTCGCTATGGACATGAACGGTTCGGTTCTGAAGCTTTCATGATTAGCCGAAATTCTGGCCTCTGCTACCTCATGAAGGTAAGAATTTAGGAATGAAATGTATCATCACGGAATGCAATACCTTTTTTGTTGATTCCAGTATATTTCTGTAGTCCAGATTTTCGTCAGGCATGGAGCATGACAATACAGTACCAGATGTTCCCTGATAGTGGAAGACAGGGCAGCGGATGTTTTCAATACAGATACATAAATATGCACATGAGGAGCGCATATTTTTACCAGTGTTGGAACTGCTGTGAATACAGTCATAGTGATGATCAAATAAAGCCGCACCTGTGTAATCTCTTGAACATACACACAATTCCATATTAGCGTTGGCTTTCTATTCTCAATGTTTTCGCTGGTTGTCTCCAAATGGCCTTCTAAATCATCTGAGCCCTGAGTACTGAAAAGAACCTCTATTGCTTTGTTTATGCATTGCTTTCCTATAAAGGCGTCAGTACAGGGAGTAGACAGATATGCGATGAACCTGCAAGTGAGATGGCTTGTAAGCGAAGTTGCCTCCTACATTATATGGTGATAATTATTTTTAAATGCAGTGATGCCGTCATGTTAGATGCAGGAAGTAAATACTAACACAGGATATGCAAATGATAGGATATAGAGATATATAACTTACATTCCAGGAGGGCATACTGCTACATTGCTGCTCAACTGAAGCACCCGAACAGTTGCAGCCTGCTCCTCTTGTAGTGCTGAAATGAAGAAAACAAATGAGAAGCAAAAAAATCACCTATTCAAGCAATGGAAACATGATTACAGGGGGAATAACTGTTCTTACATTTTGGGGGAAAAACAACCAGAACATTTGATTTGCCATGTTTAATAGAGCTGCTGGTTATGCATATTCCTCTAGCAACTTTTCCTGGCGAGTTTGAGTCTGAAGCATCAGGTGGCATGTCCAAGGAAGGGATTTTGAATGATGGGTCAAGAATCAACTGCTGGCACAAAATATCCTGACCAGATGCCAATCTGGTGCCTACATAACGCTTCTTTTCCTGATAAAGAGAACGTTGATTGTTGGGTGCTAATCATAAATTACAGAATTGGTCATGCAGATCCCTAACTAAAAGCATGCAACATCTCTCATATAGGCAAATAAACACAGAAAACGATCACTGATCTACTGGTCATGGTGATTGATCTATTTTACCAAAATATATAAAATGAGTCACTGTCATGCTTAGTGATTGATCTAATGTATAAAAATATATTAAATGAGTCGATGTCATGCTTATACTAAGAAAAAAAAGCCTCTCCCTTGTCTGTGCTGAGAATAAGGCTCTCCCTAACTCCTATGCAGATTGGACAAACACTTTGGGGAATTGTTCTTGTTGAGCTCACAACTGACAGATGGATAACCTTGCTGGTTGCCAGACAAACTTTCGCCATCTAAAGATGCCAAAAGGAAAATAGGAATGTTCAGATATTTGTATCGTTCCCCGAGCTATGATACCACAGGAGCACCTAATCTATGGTAGCCCTAGCGTTTTACATATTCGCTTTTTTTCTATCTTTGCTGGACCAAGTGGGTGTCATAGAATCTTATGCCGATTCACGATTTGTTAGTACACATTTGAACATGACCAATGAAAGCTACAATGAAAAGATATACTAAGCAAGCAACAAATAGGAACAAATTATATTGCATAATTGACTATACCAGATAAACAAACAATGGCGCAAACATGTTCGGCATTGAGCTTAAATTTTATCATACCTGGTCCAGAAGAAGGGATGTGACTGGCATCCGCAACACCTGAGTGACAAAAGAGAGAAATAGCAAAGGCTAAGCATCAAAAGGGTCCGAAAAGACGATAGTTTACAGGATAATTGGCCAAGTTCTTTATAAATGTAAGTCATTTCAGTAGAGAGGTGCCAAACCATTGGCCTAGCACATCATCATTATCAAATGATTAGGATCCAGTCAGGTGCAAGAGACACTTACAAACCATGGGGATAGAAAGAGGATGTAGCTACATGAATATCATTAAGCTAAATCTACAGGGTAAAACCAAAGCCAAATATACTTTGGGAATAAGATCTTACATATAGGGCACCCTTAACAGCAGCAAAGCGGCAGAAAGCCTGCGGCAGCTCGCCATGCCCATACATAGGATAAAGGAAAGCACCTTCTGCATTAGCAAACCTGATAGACAAAACTAGATGGATTACTCAACAAGGTATACATCATAGAAAATGTTTCTTTCAAAAAAAAAAGGAACAAAAAAAGGTTCAAGCGAGCAGAGTGACCTTTTAATCGACGACAAATAAAGAGCTATAGTCTTAATCCCATCTCTCGTTGTTAGCAATGTCGCACAGGAGTCTGTGGTATCTTGATCATAATCTGCCATGGCAATTGCATATAACATAACCCTATAAACAAGAGACGGAAACCGCATCAGTCACATTGCTAAAAATAGACTATGCTAGACGAGTTCAGAATGCTCTTACGCTATTATCTTTGGTGGAAGCCTCTGTTTCTTGAGGAATTCAATGAAGGGAAGGTCCAAGTCCTCCTCGGATATCTTAGCCGAGGCTTCTCCCTCCCCCTCCTTGTCACCAGAAGACGACGCCGCAATATGTGACAGGACAAGCTTGAAGAAACTGAACAGGAGGGTCTTCATGCCAGGCTTAAGTGTATCATCCATGAAGATGGCTGGCCTGGAGTCGGGCACTGGGTAGAGAGCACCATCCCAGTAGAGGAGGCTGCCCCCCTCCACGCTCTTGAACTCCACATGGTTGCTTCCCCCTGATCTGAGAAGAAGGTCCACGGCCTCGTCGGCGCAGTACAGCACCCTGGGACCCACCAGGTCGACCGTGAAGCGCCTGGACGACTCGGGAATCGTCCCCGAGGTCTCAACCTCCGAGTACAAACAGCGGCGCTCCAGATGGACGGCGCTGTGTGAAGCGGTGGCGGCGACGGTGGCGGAGGAGGAGGAAGACGGGCAGGGTGGAGGAATCGGGGGAGAGGAAGGAGAGGAGGGAAGGGAGCGGGACGGAGGAGTAGAGGGAGCCGTAGAAGGGGTTGGGGTCGACGTGGAGGACGGTCTTCCCGGCGGCCGCGCAGGCGGCAGCGAGGATGGACTCGGGGAGTCCGGTGCCGCAGACGACCACGTCGAATGAGGTGGGGTCGATGGTGGGGTAGTCGTCCGGGAAGCCGCCGGCGGAGGCGTCGGCCATGGTCAGCGGCGAATCAGTTAATCAGATGGAGACCACCACCAGCAGCAGCACCTAGAAAGGGGGAAATTCACACGATTTAGCGCGTCGAATAGAGCAATCACGTCCAGCTACGCATTCACGCAAACACGTTGGAGGCACAGCTCAACACGATTCAGGTCGGAGAGAGAGAGAGAGCGGCAGCTCACCGTGCGTCCGCTCCAGCCGAAGCCGGCCACCAGTTTCCGGCGAGACACCCTGCTGCCACTGCGAGCCGCGCTACAAATTGTGGCGGAGGCGCGAGAGCGAGAGACCGTACAGCGTCTGTTGGTCTGCGAACAAGAGAGAGATCGCCGCCGGGAGTTGGATTTGGAGGAGTGCGATGCGGATGACTATACAATTCGTTGCCGTCGTAGGTAAGTCTCTTTTTTTTTTCGGCAAAACGTCGTAGCTAAGTAATTGGTTGGCTGATCTGGAACGTCAGATCGATCTTGCTACCTTTGCAGTCAGGTTTCGTGGGATGGCTGAATCTGTTGGCACAATCTACGCGCAACTTCCTTGCTTTGATTCGTGAAATTTCATAAAATTTATGTAGGATTGAGAATTTAAGATTCTATAAAAAAAATCGTATGAAAGTTGTTTGATTAATAGGATCATATCTCATAACAACTAATTTCGTAAAAATCTTGTAGTGTAGATTTAATAAGAAAAAAACATTAGGTAAAAAGGTTCTCCATTACAATCAAAGAGAATTTCTCTTACCATAGGATTTAACACATTCGAATTCGTGTAGTTCGAAACGCGAATATAATGGACATCCTGCTCCTCCTCTCGCTGGGCTTGGTAGCACCCCGATGAAAATAGAGAAAACTAACTTTTGTTATTAGAATCTCAACACGAAATGAATCAAATTTGAAAATATTTCACAACCTTACCCCATGACACCATGCAAATAAGGATCAAATCTGAAAAATGTTTTAGATCTGACTCATTTTGTGCCGGAATTTCAGAAAGGGGCTAGTTCTATCAATTTTCACGTCGCTCCACACTCTGGGGCAGGAGCTTGCGATTCTTCACCTCTTTGCCAACTCTTCTTCTTCCCTGCAATTGAGGATTTCGGCTAGCTCATGTTGTTCACCCTGGGTTGAAAAGAACGAATACTTTTGATCCATCCATAGGCTTTTGGACCAGATATGATTTAGAGAAATACATATCCGTTACACACCCTGTTCGATTCAACTCTAGCATAGGAGATGTAACGGGTTACACACGATTTAATTGCAAAATATAAATATGGTAGAAGGCACCATTTGAACAAGAAAATGTATAATTCATATTAATATCACGATGAGGAATAGATTCCAGAAGAACCACGATTAGAAGATGCTCTCTTCTCCCATTGCTCCAAACTGAGCCCTCTAGCCCTAGAGCAGCGAAACGGCTCCTCAAAGCATGCTTAAATTCAAAACATAAGCAAATACTTTCTTCATTCTATTTATACCTTAATAAAATCAAACAATTCTATATCTATATCGACGTGTACAGTAGAAAAAATTTTATCATGGTTCTAACGACACTGATTTGATATTGTTGATGCTAATTATTCCACAAAATTAGATGAACATCAAAAACTAATACACCTTATAAAAAGGAGGGGGGTACTTAAAAAGTCATCAAATAGTCTGAAATAAGTACATGGAAATATGTGAGATGGCGCGTCATTTTTAAGCTCTAACCTTTTGCTGTTTTAGGCATGCCACAAGGATGATTTTCTTTTTCATGAAAGTTAGCTATCACATCTGTAACTTGGAGATATACGTCTGTTTTTTCAATTTTGCATTAATTTGTAAAGCAGTTTTAACTCAATTACCCTTCCTTTAGAAACTTAATCCCTAAAAAATGGTTGGTTGTAAGCTAAAGTGAGGCTACTCTATTCCCTTTTTCACCCAAAATACCTATGTGCGTGGAAAGCTTGTTTACAACACAAACGCCCACTCAAATTTGGCACAAAATTAAACTGTCAAGTGGGATCCAACCAATGTCCCACTTATAGTTTATTTGGAAATTTCTAGTGCAAATTTACATCTCTACACAAAATCACTATCCTCAGTTCTAAGGTGGCTTCGCTACCAGACATACAAAAACGAAGAACACTAGTAGTCAAGAGGAAAAGATACAATTAAGTAGCCCTGACACAATTTTTAGATCAAGCCCTAACACATAATTGCTTGATCGTGATCAGGACCCACCAATGTCATAGCCTGGGAATTGAATTGTACTCCTATGTATCACTTTAAGATAATACAAAAGCAAAGACCTCAAGCTGCATGTCTATTCATTCCTTATTCAAACATAAATAACTCAACTTGGGTCTGCGAACCATTATTAAACACAAAGCGAAGAACTGACAACTTATACAGCAGTAAAAAGCAAAATCTTAGCATAGCTAGCAAGACACATTGAAGCAACCGAAGACATGTGACTTGTCATATTTCAGTAACCAACGGTACCCATTTAGGAGTTACAAAGATCTGCATATTCCAGCATCCAAACAAGGTTTCAGATAGTTTACTCCAGTGGTGCCGCAGACAACAACCAAGCCCGCACAGAGACAAGTTTACTGTTTATTACTGAACACAAACTACATTACTATGCACTTGACATGTTAGACTTCACTGGCTGCTAGATTCATCATGCTCTGGCTGCATCTGGTTCAGCACAAAAGCTCCCTCGAGGTTCTTATGGACTTCAGCTTTCATTTTCTCCTCCTTGTTCCCTCTCTTCAGTTTCAGGAGGATGTCAAATTTTGCGAAGTCTTCAACAACCTGATCATGGAAGTAATAGCAAACAAGACCTGAGATGAACATATTACTCTCGAAAGTAACACAGGAGAGTTCATATAGAATTACAGAGAACAAACCTCTGCCTTTGCATGAACGATTTCAAGAAGTTCATATGGGAAAAGAGAGTTCGACCTCTGCTGGATTGTTTTCACAGCATGGTCTGCAGCATCTTTGACTACAGGATCATGCACAGGCACATCCTGCCACCCAGGCTCATGTCCCCCTGAAATAGGGTCAGGTTAAATACAAGTATACCAAACTACGGAAAGCTAAACTATAGAAGATTTAATATGTAACACAAGCATCAAGTTATATGATACAACATTACTTCTAAAATCACCCCATGTACCGTCTCACTGTCCAAAATGAGGAACATTTTTTTCAATGCTGAGGTAAGAGTACAAACATGCGTAAACACCTACAAGTAGCGGCAACATTTCCCGTTATGTGAGAATCCCTGCCAATTACTTGAATTCATTTGGCGCCCTCAATATAGCACTACCTAAACCAGATTATGATAGTACAACTATTACATACTCAGTTCGCAGCAGCAGAGCAAGTTTTGGGGAACAGAATCTTTTCTACCGTAGAATTTCATAAAAGAAACTACGAGGAAGGTGAAATAGAAGAATTAATACATTGGTCATATTGCCTGCGAAAAAATCCATCATCCAAACACAGCAATTGTTGCATAAGGAAAAAGGGTGACACTGAATTAGCAGATAAAATACATACTAAATTGTACCCATGCAATCAAAGTACTAGTGAGCATGGAGGTTAACATTCCACATTTTCTCTAAGGCACGAGTGAACAGTGAAGATGAGTGGTGAGGGTCGTGGACCTTGTGGTGCAACAACCTATTGAGCAAAGGTGGCACTGCTTTAGAAATATAGAAGGGGTTATGTGTGTGGTTATAGGTAGTCGAGTCTTCTGCAGCCAGATGAGGCATGAGTTTGTAAATCCATGAAGCGGTATAAGAAAAGATGGAGATCAATAAGTGGCACAGTGTTCTGAAGTTTACAAGCGGCAGTTTTGCCGGTATACTGACCATATGATCAAGCGTATAGCTGTAATCCAACTGTAACTAATCCAAGTGAAGTAGCTTATTAAGCTAAAGGAGACAGACGTGTATAATCAACTAAGAGAGACGCCGTAAAATGGTCATTCACAACTCACACCTCACGTGTCTGCGATATGAAATCAAATGCCCTGATCATGAGAACTTGTGTTCATTTCAATTAACTCAACTAGTAATAGCACTTCGTTGACCATGACATAATTGTCAAAATTAGGAATATGAGTAACTACAGAATGCCATCTAACCGAAGGAATTGCAATCCCATATACCCAGCTATCACAAACGCACACTCCACGAATTGGTGATAAAGCATGCCATAACTGTCAAATTTAGGAATATGAGTAACTACACTGTTATAATCTAACTGAAGGAACTACAATCCCATATTCCAAGCTATCATTAACGCCCACGACATGAATTGGTGATAAAGCAAGTCAATGTTATGTATGCTGCAATAAGACCTGTGGACGGAAGATCAGTTCGTTGGACACGCCTAGAAATCCCAAATACTGGAGCAACAAGTTATAACATCTTCTCGTGCTAAAAGTTGAGGCGAAACTATCATCCACCATTCCACCCACCCCAACTGGATGATCTAGAACATTGATTTTTCAGCCAAACATTCTGCACGAATAGACGGCGAATTCGGAAGGGGGTATCGACACTACTACGCAAATAGGTATTTCTACATACACCTACCAGTCGCCGCATCACAGGTCGAGCAAGCAAGCAAGCACAACACAAACAAGGTACCTTTCTTGGCGCCGAGGTCGGAGGTGGTGAAGGAGGTGGCGTCCCCGGTGTGGCGGAACTCCTGCAGCTCCTTGAAGTGGAGCCAGGGCTTGACCCAGACCTTGGCCTCGTACACCTTCTTCCGGCCGGCCTCGAGCGCCTCGAGCGTGAGGTGGTGCACCTTGCCGGCCACCACCTGCTCCTTGGCCTCCACGACCCGCACGAACTCCAGCAACGCGTTCTGCAGCACCACAACCACCGCGCGCGCGGGCGCGCACACACGCACAACTCACAAATCAGAACCCCCAATCGATCGATCGCACTAGTGCGTCACAGTACCAAAAAAAACAGAAGGGAAAAGAGAGAGGGACGGGGGGGATCGAATCGGGTGATTAACCTCGCGCTTGTTGTGCTCGTCGACGGCGAAGCGGGCGAGGCCGTCGGTCTCGACGCTGTTGGCGGCGGCGGGGCTCGCGCTCTTGCCGCCGAGGACGTGGCCGGCCATGTCTCCGGTCGAGAGGGAGGCGGATCCGACGACGAGGAGGAGGAGGAGAAGGGCTAGGGCGGCGAGGAGGGCGCCGGGAGCGGAGGAGAGGGGCCGCGTCGTAGCAAGGCGCATGCTCTGAGCAGAGAAGAGTCCTTTGCGGTTTTGCTCTCCTTCGGTGCCTGCGTGGGTGGGGTTTAGATTCTTCTTCTGCGGAAGAAGGAACGGAACGCCTGGGACGTGGAGCGGGGGCTTCGTCGGTTGCGGGGACGTGTCGGGACGCGTGGAGGCTAGGCGCGAGATCCACGGATGGGCGGTTGGTGCACGTTGCGTAGGAGGTAAGCGACGAAAGGAAATTAAAAATCACCTGTCGACAGGACAGAAGACTCTTTTTTTTTTTTGAGAATATACAGGACAGAAGACTCCACAGAATAAGAGCGGCCTGGCAACTATTCTGGGCTTGACCGAGCAAGTCCTCTGATTAGAAAAGCCATATTTATGCACTTCTCTATAGTGCATGAATATTGGGAAGTTTCTCCGTTTTTATTTAGAACTCTCGTTTTGGATCTTTTTGATTGCTTTTCTCCTTTGTGGAGATGTTTAGAATGATTTTATCCTTTGCAATCTTTTGATACTCAATATAGTTTGATTTCCTCTAATTCTTCGTTAAAAGGGATTGTCATCACCTTTATGGAGAAACTCATATTATATTGTCTCTCTAAATTTTTCTTCCAATTTATGCCAATGGGGGAGAAGTTTAGAGGGTTTAAGAGAATTTGGGTTTGAATTTGGGTTTTATGCTTTTGTTGCATTTGACCTTAATGCGCTTTGCATCCTTGCTTGTTTGTCTTGCAAGGATGCTTCATTATATAAACCCTCTTAAAAGGGATTGTCATCAATTATCAAAATGGGGGAGATTGAAAGTGTATGGTTGCCCCCATACATGATTTTGGTAATTAATGACAATCTCTATGAACTAATGTTTGCTTTGAGCTACATGTATAGGTGTGTCCTTTTGAGTTGCTTGATCTCCATTTGTTGGAATCAAGGTTTAGGAAAGAAGTTTATGGGTTGATCAAGGCTTCGTGCGGGTTGATCAACTCTCAAGTCCAAGTGAAGATATGCCGAAGAAGTGCTTCTCCCGTCTTGGTGTATGGGGGAGGATCATGTGAATCTTCACCGAAGCGCAATCGAGTAAGGTGGTGCATCTTGAGGAGAGGAAGATCGTCTTCATCGACCTCAAGTGGATTTATGCGCAAGGCAAAGGTATGATCTTGATAGGGTTTCTATTTTACCAGTCTCATATTGTTTAGTGAGAGACCGGATTATAAAATAGATAACCGTACTATCAAGAGGGGCTCTCGACCGAATATCGTGATCGTATCGCCGTAGAGAGCACAAACCTTTGCATCCATGCAATCATCCTTATTGGTTCTTATTTGTCTCGAATCGTGGTGTGGTCTTGGTGCTTGTCGTGCTCGTCATGACAAAGCTAAGTTCACCAAAAACGGTTTTCATATGCGTCTTCTATTGCGGTTTCGGTATTGGAGATTTTGCCGGTTCATCCGTGCGGGAGATTTATCTCTTCCACTTCTTTGCAAAATCTCCATTACTTGTTTGCCATTTTCAAAGGTTGCATTTGTCGTCCTCTTTCCAACAAAATTGGTTTTACTCAATTCGGACTTCAATTGCAAAAGATCCGGCTTTTTCGGTTTGCGAAAAAGAGTTTTTAACTTTCCCCATTTGGTTTTATTATATTTTCTTGGACTATGATGTTTCTCTGCATAATCTTGTTGTGCTCATTGTGACGATTCCAACGAGTCCAAGATTATCAAAAACGGAGTTCGTGGGTGAAAGTTATTGTATTTCCGATTTGCAAATGGGAGCTTTTACCTTTCCCCATTTATCTTTATATTATATTCTTGGACTATGATGTTTCTCTGCATATTCTTGTTGTGCTCGTTGTGATGATTCCAACGAGTCCAAGAATGTCGAAAACGGAGTTCGTATGTGGGAGATATTGCGTTTTCAGTTTCGGGTTTTTATTTCTCAGAATTTGAAAAGTGAAAAAAAAAGAGGCCTGCCGGCCAGGCCGGGGCTGAGGCCGGCCCAAAACCGGGCAGCTCGGGTGACCCACCGGCCTCCCTGCGCCCGAGGCCGGGCGGTTCGGTGGCCTTCCCGGCCTCCGGGTGGCTCCAGGCTGGGCCGCTGGCCGGGCCAAGGCCGGCTTGCTCGGGTGGCCTCCCGGCCCGTGAGCATGTCTGGCCGGCACCAGGCCACTGCCAGGCCGGCTCCTCTGCCTTCGCTCGATGCATTTCCTTCGATGGTCTGTTTCCCGGCCGGCCTGGCCGGGTGCAGGCCGGGTTCCCTGCAGCCATTTTTGTCCCTCTTTTTCCCCTCCAACGGCTCCTTTTTGGAGCCACCTATAAAAGGGGTTTCTTCCCCATTTTTTGTGTAGATCTCATCCCTTACTCTCTCTCCTTCATTGCCAACATTTTGAGAGCTCGATTCCCTCTAATCCCTCCGATGATTCTTGCCCAAATTTAGGGAAACAAGAGAGGAGATCTAGATCCATCTTTCCACCAAACAAAATCTCCTCTAAGTGAGGGGAACTCATGGGATCTAGATTTTGGAGTTCTTGGTGTTTTCTCCTCCGTTCTTCCTCCTAAATCCCTCCGTAGCATTAGTTGCTTCGGTTGGATTTTGGGGAGAAGAATTTTACCACTTGGTGTGTTCTTGCCCTTTTGCATTTGTTGCATCGGGTTGTGCTCCCCACGGTGATTCGTGGGATTGAAGGTTGGGAGCTTGTTACTCTTAGGTCATTGGACCCTAGACGGTGGTGCCGTGAAGACTTCGGCTTGTGGAGCTTCGGCACGCTTTGGGAGCCCCCAATTGAGTTGTGGGTGTGTGCCCCAAAAGTTGTAAGGGCTCCGGAATCCGCCCTGAAGGATTCCGATAGTGGAAGGTGAACCAAACCTTTGGGTGCGGTTCATCGGAGAATAGGGTGAGGCCTTTGTGGCATCTTGAGTAGGCCTTTTGTGGCGAGCTCACACTCCTCCAACGAGACGTACTCCCTTAACAAGTAGGAACTCGGGAATAAATCTTCGTCTCTGTGTGCCTCGGTTATTTCTATACCCAAGCTTTTACTTATGCACTTTACATTGTGATAGCCTTCGTGCTTGATGTTCATATTTAGCTATCACCTTGTTGCTTGCCTTGTTTAGCATAAGTTGTTGGTGCACTTTAGGTAAACCTAGAATTTTAGGTTGTTGGCTTGTTAATTTAAACACCTAGTTTTATTCCGCAATTATCAAGCCCCTAAATAAAAAAAGTTTTAATCGCCTATTCACCCCCCCCCCTCTAGGCGACATCTCGGGCATAGTTGTTCTTTCAGCTGCGCATCCGTCTCAATCTCCACATCACGAATACCTCGATCAAGGGCTGTCTGGACTCCTATCTCTAATAGCATATGCTTCCATAACCAGCGCACTAGCTGCAAAATCATACCAGATTGCTTGTGCACGCAGGAGCTTCCCTTCATGGTCTCGCAGACCTACACCCGTACCCCCTAATGTAAACTCTCCGAATAAGCCGCATCAACATTAATTTTGAGCCTACCACTCGGAGGTGGGCACCACTTTGCTTTTGATTTCAGTTGAGACCCATTCCTCTCACTAGTAGAAAAATGGTCTTTGGGAAAGTCAGAAAAAAACGCATTAGTCCCGATTCCCATACAAACCGGGACCAATGCCTGGCATTGGTCCCGGTTCGACCGGCCAGGGCCCCGTGGGCCAATAGTCCCGGTTGGGCTGGGGGCATTAGTCCCGGTTCGTAGCACGAACCGGGACTAATAGTCCCCTGACTATATATAAAGCCAACCCCCGGCCCCTGCTGTCATGGGGTCGGCCTTCGACTACCCCACGGTGGTGATACCTGGGTCACGCCAAGACTAGGACCCGACATGCGGCCTATTAGAAGATGACAACAAAGGCCCACCTGGCGGCCCGATGAAGCCCAACAAGCTACAACTAGAAGTACAAGACAAGAACCTCATGTAAACCCTGCCCGGCTCCCTTTATAAGGCCAGGCAGGGGCACCCCATAGGGGGGAGCCCACGGGACACACAGATAGGCATAGCCCTAGCAAGACCAAGTCTCATACCATCGCCCTTACGGCCACCATGTAACTGGGCATCATCATCTATACAGATCAGACAAGCAGGATGTAGGTCTTTACCTCACCATGAGGGGCCGAACCTGGGTAAATCCTTGCTTGTCAGCCGACGGAACTACCAGCGCGCCATCTCTCTCCCCCTCAATCAACCCGGGGTACTCGACCCAGGGATTTGCCGAGCTCTAACCTCGTCAATTAGCGCCGTCTATGGGAAAGAACGCGCGCTGGATTCAACATTCCGGCGGCTCCAATCTTCATCGACAACTGCGGCCGATCGCATCTGGCCGGCTCGGCGCAATCAAGCTCGTCAGAAACTGCCGCCTTAGTTCCCACCGTGGGGCAAGCGGCACTGGAGATGATGATCCGGGCGGGATCCCTTGCCAAGAACGCCGGCCAGATCGCATCTGGGCGGCCACTCGCCATCAACAATTTTTTTTACGCAATCGACTCGGTCTCCATCGAGTCGAGTTGGATCTCTCTCCGGGTGGCATCAGCGATCGGATCGAGTTCCATGTAGAAAAGAAGTAACTCGCCTGCCAGATCAAGTACCGAGAAGAAAGGCTAGGCTGGTCACGTCCGAGCAGCAAGGCGTCGATTGGCGCATCAAGTTCCGAGGAGAGAAGGGACCGATCGATCTGGCCAAGTCGGATCAGTTCCTTGGCAGCCTCCGCGCGATCTTCCCCCCCCCCCCCCCCCGCGCGATCTTGCCCCCTGCAAGGCTGGCAACGATCGAACATGCCTGATTGCATGTGGCCGTGGCTGATCATCTCTCCTATTTAATTATCCATCAATTCATTATTTTATTAAGACTAGCCCAGATCTAATTTCTTTGCTTGTCTTCTTTATGTACATACATCGTCCCTCCACATGATGGCCTGGATTAATAAATCCTCCGGTGAATGTACTGAAGCTCGCGCACAGCCGGGAATCAACCAATCGAGTGTCCACACGCACTGGATCTCGCCGGGTCTACATCAGCTTCGACCCCGGCAAAGCCGATCGCATCGAGCTCGGCAACAGGGTTCTCGCCTGTACCAAGATCGATGTCTTGCCTCAGCAGCCGTTCCGATTCAGGCAGAGTCAGCACCGAAACAAATTGCATCAACGCTAGTATTACCTTGGCTGAAAACAAATCAGTCAAAGGCTATGCTCCATGCGGCCATGAATCGGATTTCTCGGTGAATCAGCGCACGTATATGGAATTCGTGGCTGAAGCACCAATGGCATGCATGGCTGCCTGCACTTAACGGGATCAAACTGCGGACTCGCAGTCCCGGCACATCTTCATCGACTGGCCAATTCTGCCGTCCGCCGTGTCGACTCCGTGTCCACCGCGCCGACTTCGCTCCGCGCGACCCCGTCCGCCGTGTCGACTCCGTGTCCACCGCGTCGACTTCAGTCGGCCACCGCTGATTCGCAACTGTCGCGACTCCTACCTCGCCGCGGTGTTGTCCACCGCAGCCCGTTTCGACCTCAGCATCATCGACTCCAAGATCGATGCTCGCGCGAGTCAGCTACAGAGCTGCTAAATGGAGATTACATCGCCACGCCGCAGTGCTGTGGTTCGAGTTGGGCGTGTCCAAGCAGACGCGGCTGCATGCCCGTTCATCGGCAACAGATCAATCTCACGCCATTTTTAGATTATATCTAATCAATATTTTGTTTCACCTACTAACTGTTCTATTTACTAAACGAGGACAACGATTATGTGGAAGGCTGCGATCACGGACTCGCTCGTCGCTGCAATCGATTTTCTCCACGGCAACCACTGTGACACTCGCCGTGGTCGACTCCAACCTAGCATAGGCACAGCTTCGTCTCGCCATCCACAACTCGACAGTCGCGGCGCCCATGACTCGACTGCGACGGCGTCCAGCTCGGGAACAACAGGCGCACATCTCGGCGACTTCCACATGTACCGTCCAGCTCGGCGACACGCGACTCGGGTGCCTTCGTCGACTTCGCCTTCGTCGACTCTGCCTCCAACACTCGGGGGCTGGCGGACCCGCCTTTGTCGACTCCGCCTTCATCGACTTCGCCTTCAACACTCGGGGGATGGCGACCCCGCCTTCGTCGACTCCGCCTCCAACACTCGGGGGCTGGCGGCCCCGCCTTCGTCGACTTCGCCTTAATCGGCTCTGTCTCCGACACTCGGCGGCTGGCGCTTCACCTTCACCACCTCCGCGCGTTGACTCCGGTGCGCCGCGATGACTACCTCCGCGCGTTGACTCCGGTGCGCCGCGACGACTACTTCCGACGCGTTGACTCTGGTCCACCGCGTCGACTCCAGTCCGCCACACTTACACCTTTTGCGGTGTCGACTCAGGTCCGTCGCGTGGAAGCAAAATCGCCTTGGCCGCACCCGATGCTCTCCCGGGTGCTGCGCCACAAATGCCACAACATACTCGCCTTGGCCGCACCCGATGCTCTCCCGGGTGCTGCGCCACACAGGCCACAACATACTCGCCTTGGCCGCACCCGATGCTCTCCCGGGTGCTGCGCCACACGGGCCACAACAAACTCGCCTTGGCCGCACCCGATGCTCTCCCGGGTGCTGCGCCACACAGGCCACAACATACTCGCCTTGGCCGCACCCGATGCTCTCTCGGGTGCTGCGCCACACATGCCACAACATACTCGCCTTGGCCGCACCCGATGCTCTCCCGGGTGCTGCGCCACACAAGCCACAACGTACTCGCCTTGGCCGCACCCGATGCTCTCCCGGGTGCTGCGCCACACAGGCCACAACATACTTGATGGGGTCGCAGCATGGAAAACAAAAAAATTCTACGCGGCAAAGCGGAATAAACCCCAAGGATCTAGATCTACGAGATGAAGATAGCGAAGATGAGATCCAATCTCTTACCCTCGAAGATCAACAAACACGTTTTGTCGGTGCAGGGGTTGGCTAGTCGATCCCCGCAACTAGACTCGTCTAGTCGCGAGGAGATGTGTTATCCTCGAGATCCAATCCGGTGAAGTGCAGCAACGGGCAGCACCTCCGCGGCGTCCACACGTACAGCTCGATGAAGACGTTGACTCCTTGATCCCGCAAGTGAGAAGACGTGGCCTTGATGATCTCAGCAGCACGACGGTAGTGCCGGTGATGATGACGATCTCCGCGAGCAGGGCTTCGCCAAGCCAAGCAAGAGGAGAGGGAGAGGAGCAAGGTGGCGCAGCCCCTAGGGCTAGGGGGTGCGGCTAGGTGTGGAGGTGAGATGGCGGCAGCCCTTCGGGCAAGGGGTGCGGCTAGGGTTTTAGGGAGAGAGGGGGGTGCGGCTAGGGTTGTGGGGCGGCAGCCTCCAAGGGGTGTGGTGCGCCCCCCCCCCCCCCCTCCCCTCCTTTATATAGGTGGCCGGCTAGGTCAAGGGCAGGGGGCCGGCCGGCCCCTCCTTGCTTGCCCCCCAAGTTGGAGTCCTTCTAGAACTCCTCCTTGGGCCCCCTTTCCTAAAGGGGTGGAGAGCCCACCTCCTAGTCCAACTAGGAGTGGGACTCCCCTTTTCCTTAGCCGCACCAGCCCATGTGGGCTTAGGTGGTGCGCACCACCTAGGTGGTGGCAGCACCCCTTTGCACCATGTGGGCCCCATACAAAATATGGTCCCACTTCTAGACCCTTCTAGAATACTCCGGAACCTTCCGGTACCCTATAAATAATTTCCGGAACTTTTCCGAAACCTCCGGAAACCACTTTCCATATATGAATCTTATTCTCCGGACTCCTCCGGAACTCCTCGTGACATCCGGGATCCCATCCGAGACTCCGAATCACCATTCGTTTACTTCATCATTTAATTCATCGCAAAACCTAATTTCATCGGAACGTTAAGTGTGTGACCCTACGGGTTCGAGAATGCATAGACATGATCATATCAATAATTAATAGCGGGACCGGGATGCCCATATTAATTCCTATACACTCAACGAAAACCTTTTTCTCGATTGAACCACGATGCCGGAGATTCAATTAATCTCATATACGATTCCCTTTGTCTCACGATATTTTACTTGCCCGAGATATAATCGTTGACATCCCCATGTCTAGTTTAATCTCGTTACCGGCAAGTTCTCTTTACTCGTCCATAATATAGGATCCCGGTGATTACAACTTAATCACATGTCTGCAGACTTTTGATGCTATATTACCGAGAAGGCCTGGAGATATCTTCTCCGTCACATGGAGGGACAAATTCCACTTTCGATTCATATCACCCAACAACCCACCATCGGAGATACCTGAAAGCCACCTTTATAATCACCCAGTTACGAAGTGACGTTTGATGTCCACAAAGTATTCCTCCGGTGAACGGGAGTGATATAATCTCATGGTCTAAGGAAACTATATTTGGCATATTAAAAGTGTTGACAACAAAACTTTTGTGACACGATTAATTGCAACTCTTTATTTGGGTCATGTTCATCACACCATTACTCCTAATGATATGACTCCGTTATCAAGTGACTATAACAAATCCATAGTTAGGAAACTCTAACTATCTCTTGATCAACGAACTAGTCCTGTAGAGGCTCACTAGGGACTCCGGGTGTTTATATTCCACACATGTATTATGTTTCCATTTAATACAATTATAGCATGGATAATAAACTATTATCATAAACGTGAATATGCTTAATAAACCATTTTATTATTGCCTCTAAGGCATATTCCCAACAATACTCGCCTTGGCCGCACCCGATGATCTCCCGGGTGCTGCGCCACACAGGCCACAACATACTCGCCTTGGCCGCACCCGATGCTCTTCCGGGTGCTGCGCCACACAGGCCACAACATACTCGCCTTGGCCGCACCCGATGCTCTCCCGGGTGCTGCGCCACACAGGCCACAACATACTCGCCTTGGCCGCACCCGATGCTCTCCCGAGTGCTGCGCCACACAGGCCACAACATACTCGCCTTGGCCGCATCCGATGCTCTCCCGGGTGCTGCGCCACACAGACCACAACATACTCGCCTTGGCCGCACCCGATGCTCTCCCAAGTGCTGCGCCACACAGCCCACAACATACTCGCCTTGGCCGCACCCGATGCTCTCCCGGGTGTTGCGCCGCACAGGCCACAGCAAACTTGCCTTGGCCGTACCCGATGATCTCCCGGGTGCTGCGCCGCACAGGCCATAACAAATTCGTCTTGGCAATCCAATCTTCATCGACAAAACAAATCATTCAGTAGGTCAACAGGCTGAACGAGCATTCGCCACCAGGCTGAATAAAAATACACAGTAAGCCACCAGGCTCAATAAAAATACACGGAACCCGACGGCGTGCCCAGGAGGAAAGAGTCCTTACCCGAATCTTCGATTCGACCAAGCACTCGGGGGCTACTGTCGTGGGGTCACCCTTCGACTACCCCACGGTGGTGATACCTGGGTCACGCCAAGACTAGGACCCGACATGCGGCCTATTAGAAGATGACAACAAAGGCCCACCTGGCGGCCCGATGAAGCCCAACAAGCTACAACTTGAAGTACAAGACAAGAACCTCATGTAAACCCTGCCTGGCTCCCTTTATAAAGCCAGGCAGGGGCACCCCATAGGGGGGAGCCCACGGGACACACAGATAGGCATAGCCCTAGCGAGACCACGTCTCGTACCATCGCCCTCGCGGCCACCATGTAACTTCACATCATCATTTATACAGATCAGACAAGCAGGATGTAGGTCTTTACCTCACCATGAGGGGCCGAATCTGGGTAAATCTTTGCTTGTCAGCCGACGGAACTACCAGCGCGCCATCTCTCTCCCCCTCAATCAACCCGGGTTACTCGACCCAGGGATTTGCCGAGCTCTAACCTCATCACCTGACTATATATTTTCGTAGCACGATAGGAAATTAAAATCACTGTCGACAGGACAGAAGACTTTTTTTTTTTTGAGAATATACAGGACAGAAGACTCTACAGAATAAGAGCGGCCTGGCAACTATTCTGGGCTTCACCGAGCAAGTTCACTGATTAGAAAGGCCTGGCAAGTACTACGGGCTGGGTCGAGTAAGTCCTCCGATTGGATTATATACAAAGCCTGCCTGTTCAACCAGTTCAACTCAGGTGGGCTTTCTTTTCTCTCTAAAAAGATTTCCGGGCCTCTTTTTTATTTCTCACCAAAAGAATAAAAACTCTCTACCAAAAAAAAAGAATAAAAACTCATGTGGGTTACTGACCTGATCTTGATCTGGAGAATTTGTTTGTGTTGTCGCGATGCGTCGTCAGGTCAGCGATCCCCAAAAGTTCACCTGTGCTGGCTGCAGAAACGATAATTACCTATCCCGGCAAGCACTGACGACCGTACGGTGATTGAAGCATTGAACCCCAGATCACCGAACGATAAATTCGAAACACCTTAATTCCAACCAATAGCAAAAGTTCTTCCTAGAGAGTTTTAATCTTTCGGCTGCAAAGGACACCGTGCTGATTCAGAGTATAATGTTTAGGTCGATTTTCATGCTGTCATGGCAACGCGTACGATAAGCTATAGCTGGATGGATCGCGTCAGATTCTGTATGCACTTTACGTTAAGCCAAGGAAGACGCAACGCAATGGCAATGCTCTGTCAGACTGCGACCTATACCTGCGCCTAACTAGCTGTCTGAACTCTGAACTTGGTCCACCAAGAAACCTCAGGCTACGTTTGGATCTAACGTAAGGCCAGCGTACTGTACGAAAGGGTTTGTTAGTAGTAGTATTAACAGGACAGGACACACCGAGACTGTATAGGTACGGGTATTCGAGGAGTCATGTCGTTACTAGGCCAGAGGGGGAAGGACCCGCGCTTTTTGCTAGACGATCTCTTGTACGATGTACTAATTATGGTTGATGGTTGAGATAATAAGTTTCAGACGCATCTTTTTTCCTTATAGCAACCTAACCACGCCTAGGCCTCCCAGAACACCTTTTGGTTCGCCGGATATGTAAAAAGGGTAAAAAAATCTCCCAGACACGCTCCCATAGCCCCCCCCAAGATCTCAAAAAAGCACCGGCAAATCCAGGCCGAACCCACCGCGCTGGGGGGCTGTTGGGGGTGCCGGCGTAAGCCACATCCAATCTCTTCCCCCCACCTGTCCTTATTCCTGGTCCACGATGACGTTGCAGGATCACTCAAGCACAGCACACACACACGCGAGAGAGAGGAAATTCAGAGAGAGAGATGAACACGAGAGGTTTTGCGTCGCACACCCAAACTGCGACTTTTCTGTTTCTCCTTTTATTCATGTGGATTCAGAGATCCATGAAAGTAGCTAACTGCAAAACGGCAGCTGACTCCGAGCTTACCGGCCATGCCATCCCATGGCGCTCGTCGTGCGCATGCCCACTACAGACCCCACGACCAGGACAACTTCGTGCCATCCCACGATGCCTGATCGCAGCGTCGATCTAGTCTACTGAAAACAGAACAAAGCTAACGACTAGAACGGGGTGTGGACATACACACACTGCCCGTCAGTTTTATTCTGAACTTAACTGAAAGTCTGAAACTGTAGTGTCAAGTGCAGCAGGATTCAGTTCAACAAATCTCCCCCTTAATCCTGATGCACTTAGCTCACCTTGATCATTCCAAGCATCTGCCTCATCTCCATGAATTTGGCACGCCCGAGTGACTTGGTGAGGATATCCGCTAACTGTTCATCAGTTCGGATGTGCTCGACGTCCACCTTGCCCTGCTCGATACATTCTCTGATGAAGTGATATCGAGTGTTGATATGCTTGCTCCTGTCGTGATGCACAGGATTCTTGCCCAGAGCAATCGCCGATTTGTTGTCCACGAGGAGCTTGATCTTCTTTGGTTCTTCACCGATTATCTCCCCCATCAAGCGGCCAAGCCACACTGCCTGACAAGCCGCTGTCGATGCTGCAATGTACTCGGCTTCGCAGCTTGACAGTGCAACTATCTTCTGTTTCTGAGACGCCCAAGTTACTGCACCAGATCCAAGAAGAAACACATGCCCAGAGGTACTCTTTCGATCATCTTGATCCCCAGCTAGATCACTGTCACTGTAGCCAGTGATCACCTCAGACCCTGTACCTGCTCTGAAAATGCAACCCATGTTGACAGAGCCTTGCACATATCGGAGGATCTGCTTCAATGCTGCCCAGTGTTGCTTGCCTGGAGCTTCCATGTACCTGCTAACAATCCCCACTGAATAAGCGAGATCGGGCCTTGTGTTCACTAGATACCGCAGGCTCCCCACCAGGCTTCTGTACAAACTTGCATCAATCACTTCCCCATCAGTCAGCTTGCCTATTTTCAGCCGGTTCTCCATGGGGACATGACATGCATTGCAATTTTCCATACCTGCAGCTTGCAGGATCTTCTTTGCATAGCTTGTCTGACTGACGGTAATTCTCCCCGCCTCCTGCTTGACTTCAATCCCCAGGTAGTAACTCAGGGCACCGAGGTCACTCATCTGGAACAGCTGGTTCATCTGTTGCTTGAACTCATCAATCTCAGTAGAACTGGTTCCTGTGATGATCAGATCGTCGACGTAGACGCCAACAACCAGGAAGCCGTCGTCTCCCTCTCGCCTGTACAAAGCATGATCTTGTTCACAACGAGAGAAGCCGAGGGAGCTCATGGACGCGTCCAGTTTCACGTTCCATGCACGTGGAGCCTGACGGAGCCCGTACAATGCCTTTCGCAGCTTTAGAACCTTGCCGGGGTTGTTGTCGTCGACGAATCCGGCGGGCTGGTGCACGTAAACTTCCTCGACGAGATCCCCGTTGAGGAATGCGGACTTCACGTCCATGTGATGCACTGTCCAGCCACGGTGCGCCGCTACGGCGAGCAGCAGCCGCACCGTCTCGAGTCGCGCCACTGGGGCGAATACCTCGTCGAAATCAACGCCCTGTCGTTGCGCGTAGCCCTTTGCGACAAGACGAGCCTTGTGCTTCAGGATGTTGCCTGCAGGGTCACGTTTGACCTTGTACACCCATTTGAGGCCAATGGCGTGATGACCGGCCGGCAGACTCGCCAGCTCCCAGGTGCTGTTCTCCCTGATGCACCTCATCTCCTCCTCCATGGCGTTGCGCCATGGTCCTTGTTCCAGAGCCTCGTCGACAGAGGCTGGCTCCTCAGCAGCCGCAAGACACAGCTCTGCCAGCTCCAACTCGCCTGTGTACTTGGGATGTGGCTTGAATATGCCATCCTGTGCACGAGTTCGCATCGGATGCGTTGGGAGCGGCAGTGGAGCTGGTGCATGCATGGGCTCCACAGTTGGAGGACTTGGGGGTGTCGATGGCGTGGCCGACGGCGGCGTTGCTGACGGTGGTGTTGCGGTAGGAGAGCTTGGTGGAGACGGCGAGTCAGGCGTACACTGCGCCTGTTCTGAACTGCGGGCACTGGTCACAGTGAGTTCAGTTTCGTCAGAGAACACCACCGTGAAGCGCTGCATCGGATCAACTCCACCAGATGCTGCTGTCCAATTCCACTTGCGCTCCTCTTCAAACACCACATCGCGTGTGATGTGGACCCGGTTCGCCGCCGGATCAAACACGCGGTAAGCCTTGGCGCCCTCTTCGTATCCGACGAACACGCCGGGACGTGCTCTGTCAGACAGCTTGGTGACTCCAGGGCCTACCACCTTCATGTGCGCCGTGCAGCCGAAAGTGCGGAAGTAATCCACCCTTGGCTTCTTGCCCCGCCATGCCTCATACGGTGTCATCCCCTTCAGGCTTCTCGTCGGTGCACGATTGAGAATATGCACTGCGGTTTTGACAGCTTCTGCCCAGAATGTGGCCGGCACGCCCATGCTCTTCAGCAGACTGCGCGCCATCTCCACCACGGTCTGGTTGCGCCTCTCGACGACACCGTTCTGTTGTGGAGAGTATGGTGCCGTCGTGTTCCTCCGGATTCCGGCCTCCTCGCAGAACTGAGCGAACTCGTTTGAGTTGAACTCTCCGCCGCGATCAGTTCTGAAAGCCCGCAGCTTCACTTGACGATCAGACTCAGCTAGAGCCTTGATTTTCTTGAAGAAGCGGAAGGCCTCGTCCTTGCTCCTGAGTACCTCAAGCCACATATATCGACTGTAGTCATCAACTATCAGAAGGAAATATTTGTTACCGCTTGTGGTTGCAGGTGTGATCGGCCCGCAGAGGTCTCCGTGGACGAGGTCGAGGACGCGATCCGCTCGCCAGGCAGAGGCGCGTGGAAAGGGAGTACGGTGCATCTTCCCGAGCGCGCATCCGTCACAGAACTTCTCCAGGTGCTCCACCACTGGCATCCCTCTCGCCATCCCCTTCGCGCCAAGATCATGCAGGGCGCGGAAGTGAAGATGGCCAAACCTGGCGTGCCACCTCCACGCCATGTCATCGCTGGCTGCAGCTAGCAAGCAGACCGGTGTTGCCAAGGTGAACTGCACTGGATACAGGCGATTACTCGCTCTCTGCACTCGTGCCAGCAGCTTGCTGTTGGTGTCGAAGAGCCGCAACTCGCCGCCGCCTATGATGGACTGACAGCCCACCTCGTCGAGCTGCCCCAGACTGACGATGTTGGTGCGGAGTCTGGGGATGTAGTACACGGCGGTGAGGGCTCTGTGCTCGCCATTCTTGTCGACGAAGAGGAGGGTTCCGCGGCCACGAATCTCCACCAGCGATCCGTCGCCGAATTTCACCGTGCCTTGCACGGTCTCATCCAGGTCCGCGAGCATCTCCTTGCAGCCTGTCATGTGATTGCTTGCCCCGGAGTCGAAGAACCAGTACTTGCCGTCAGTGGGCGTTGGGATGACGCGCTCCTCGTTGAGAAAGACATACTGGATGCCGGCGTTCGACGCGCCGTGCGCGCCCAGTGCGCGCTCTGTCGCGACGGGAGCGACATCAGTGACGATGTTGACCACGCTCGCCGTCAGGAGCATGGCGGGACGCTCCTCATCAGCCTGGACGAGATGAGCCTCGTTCCCCTTCTCACGCCGATCACGCTCGCGCTTGCGGCACTCCTTGGCCCAGTGGCCACGGATGCCGCAGAGTAGCGGCACTCCCCCTTGCGCTTGGGAGCGCCGTCGCCGCCGCCCCTTGCTTGGCCGTGGTCGCCGTAGTTCTGCCTCGGCTTGTAGTCGCCCTTGCCTTTGCGGTCGCTGCTCCCGGAGGAGCCGGCTCCGCGATCTTGCTGCTTGCTGCGCGCCGCCCACTCTGCCTCAGATAGGAGCAGGCGCCCACCAGCAGCCGACGAGTCCGCCTCGTCCTCGCGATCCTCGCAGACGATCAGCCTACCGGACAGCTCTTCCAGGGTCATCCCCTTCAGATCCACCAGCGACTCGATCGCCATCGCCATCTCCTTGTACGGGCGAGGGACGGATCGCAGGATCTTGAGCACGACCTTGCGCTCGTTGATTGGATCGCCGAGCACCTCCAGATCTGTCATGATGGTGCTATGACGCAGAATATAGGACTCTATCCCTTCACCACTACGATACCTGAGATTGTCGTACTGCGATCGCAGTGTCTGCGCCTTGACCTGACGAACGCGCTCGATCCCGACGCGCATCGTCTTCAGTGTCTCCCACGCCGCCTGCGCGGTGGGTTTGACAGCCAGCACGCGCGTCAGCTCCGGCGGCACACCCTTGAGGATGAACGCCAGCGCGCGCCGGTCTTGCCGTGTGGTGCCGACGCCGACTTGCACGACGTCCCAGAGGCTGTCCGCCTCCAGCTGCACCTTCACCACCAGGGCCCATTCCTGGTAGTTTGTCTTGGTCAGCATCGGCGGATTCATCGACCCGCCTCCTCCCTCGTGAATCACCCGCTCGACCACCCTTGTATCGGTGTCCTCGAGCGACAGCCGCGCCAGCGGCGTACGGCTCGACGGCGATTCCTTCTCCTGCTTGTCCTTGTCGCTGTCGCCGTCTTGTGACCCTGGCATAGTTCCGCGGCGGATCGCACACCGCGCGGCAGTGGAGAGGCGGATCGAACACCGCAGGCTCTGATACCACTTGACGTTGCAGGATCACTCAAGCACAGCACACACACACGCGAGAGAGAGGAAATTCAGAGAGAGAGATGAACACGAGAGGTTTTGCGTCGCGCACCCAAACTGCGACTTTTCTGTTTCTCCTTTTATTCATGTGGATTCAGAGATCCATGAAAGTAGCTAACTGCAAAACGGCAGCTGACTCCGAGCTTACCGGCCATGCCATCCCATGGCGCTCGTCGTGCGCATGCCCACTACAGACCCCACGACCAGGACAACTTCGTGCCATCCCACGATGCCTGATCGCAGCGTCGATCTAGTCTACTGAAAACAGAACAAAGCTAACGACTAGAACGGGGTGTGGACATACACACACTGCCCGTCAGTTTTATTCTGAACTTAACTGAAAGTCTGAAACTGTAGTGTCAAGTGCAGCAGGATTCAGTTCAACACACGATGCGCTTTTCGCGGAAGAGGTAGAGGGACGGTGTCATTGGGGTGGGGTGCGGCTGGGAAACGGCCTAAAAATTTTCGCCGGCGGATGCTTTTTGCCCCCCAGGACCTGTACTTTTTCGTCCGGCGAGTGTCTTGGGGGGTACCAACGGCTGGAGTTGCTCTTACTAGGGTATCTAAGGGGACGGAAAAGTTTTTAATGAGGCGACTTACTGACCTAATATAGTGGTTTTAAGTTTTGAAAAAAGAAGAAGCAGGAAACTTAGTGTAGCCGGCTAGCTTGG
This sequence comes from Puccinellia tenuiflora, assembly GCA_012064385.1. NCBI lineage: Eukaryota > Viridiplantae > Streptophyta > Magnoliopsida > Poales > Poaceae > Puccinellia > Puccinellia tenuiflora. The sequence goes on from QRDG01000195.1 coordinate 446,148, forward strand.
AGTCACAAGATAGTGCCCCTACCACTAAGCGCTAGCGCTCAGTTCCTGAGTCAGGTCGTTACATTTCAAACAAAATGACGCTACCAAGTTTAGGATAACACTTCGCCTCGACACAAGAGTAAAACTATTGGTTCAACTTCATGACAACAAAACACGATTTTGAAAACCTTCACTTCCAAGTTCCAACCTCTCACTCCCACAATCAAGACATGGATTTTTTTTTCTTTTTTGAAAAGGGGATATGACCCCGGGCTATGCATCAATCCATGCACAGCAATTTTTATTTCATAGTTTCGAAACACCGGTGTTTACAGTTCAAGACATGGAACGAATCACTCTTAGTATAGTTGCTATTCATGTATTCCAGAGTGTTCTTCCCTCCACGACGGACAACATCTACTGATATCTTCCACGACTGAATCCACCCAAAAATATTGCATGTCTTCAGCATGAAATCAATAGTAAAGTCACTCGCCATGCACAAAGCTATTTTTATTGCCTCAGCTTCATGACAACAAAACACGAGTTGGATACCTTCACTTCCAACTTCTCGCGCATAGCACCAAGACATGGGATTTATTTGAAAAGGGCTATAACCCCCGGCTCTGCGGCTCTGCATCAACAATTCTCAAATATGTGACACCACAATTCTGAAATGCAATTCTACAATATACTACTTCCTATGTTCATAATATAAGATATTTTGGATATTTCAATTTAGAATACATACGGATTAAAATGGGTGAACAAACACACTAAAACGTGTCCGGGCGCATCTAAATCTTATAGTTGGAATGGAGGGAGTACTAGACCGATGGTGAGACAAAACGCATGTCAGATTAATTGTCGACCATTATGAATGCTGACGGGTGAAAACTGCCGTCAATAAATAAATAAATAAATAACCTGCGGGTTATTGTCGGCTATGACACGTCATTGAGACACTATTAGATGGCTTTTGACCAAGACATAGCCGATCGATCGCCATAGGTAAGAAAATAGTCGTAGTATCATCATCGACAATTAGAGTAATAGCACACCAAGCTTCACCAATGGGAGATTGCCAATGGTACACCTTCGGTTATATTCCTAACTGACATTGAACTTAAATATCTGACGATTATTTAGCCCTCGACTATATTGGGGTATCTAGTTGTGGGTTTTAAACATGTTTTAGTCGTTTGGTAAAACAACCGGAAAATATTCTAAAAGTAGGGCATAAACTAGGAATCAAACTCCAAGGCCCTAACCTTGAGCAGTGGCGCGTTAAAGGCTAAAAAACCAACTGTGCATTCAACATTTACTGATTTATTAGTGGATTACATCCTATATTATGTGTATTCAACTAATATGGGTCAATATTTTTTAAAATTAGCTTAAGTAAAAAAAATTGTCGCAAGTGAACCGATAAGCCGACGGTCTGACCGGTGAAAATCTGAACCGACAACCTCACCGGCTTGATTTTTTAAACTATGGGATATAGTTGCAGAAATGTTAGCTTGTAAATCTAGAGTTAACCACCTGCGGATTGCCATTCTGTTCTTGAGTAGTAACAAAGTTTCCATCTTCCTTTCAGAATAGATGTCTTAGGTACGAAGTAGACTTTTTTTTTTTACATGGAATGAAGCGTCCAATTAAACAAGATCTTGATTGTTCAGTTAGCCTTATGAGCTTCTGGCCACGTTCAATTGTTCTCTTTTTGTCCTGCTCGCCAATCCTAAGTGACAACTATATCGTTTTCTTCTTGCGGGAGACAACCATATCCTCCTCGGATCCCTTGATGTGGCGTACGTCGTGGCTGCAAATCCATATATATAAGCACCACCCAAGCATATGTATTTTGTTCAAGATTACCACAGTTAGAGCATGTCTAACAGACCCTCTAAAAGGCCCAACCCCGTAAAATAACCGCCGATATACGGGGTAGAGCTCTACCCGGCCGTCTAGCAGACCCCGTAAATCGGCACCCCGTGTCGAATTTTTTCAGTTTTGGCTACGGGGCGGCTCTTCGCCCCCTACTTGTACGGGGTGGGAGGGTGAATACAGGGCCAACCCCCCACTCATGGCGGGCTGAATTTTCAGGCGGTTACCTTCTCCGTGCGTGCGTGTGTGTGGGGCGAGCGGGAGGCTGCAGGCGTGGTCGTCCTCGCCTCGAGCAGCTCCGGCTCCCCGCTGGCCGCGACGTCGCCCGCCCCTCCCTCCCCGCTCCACTTCCCGACCAGACCGGCCGCCCGAGGCAGCCGAGGGCCCAGCCGCCCGACACGTCGCCGAAGAAGGCCGCGACGCGGGGCTCGGCGTCGAGCGCGCGGAGCCTGTCGTCGAGGGAGCGCGCCGCGCGGATGCGCGCGCGGGCGGCGGAGAGGCGCGCGACCTCCGCGGCGAGCGCCTGGTCGCGGAACGGCTGCTGCTGCTCGAGGGAGGGGCCGGGGCCGCGGTGGAGGGAGGGGAGGGGGACGGAGAGGGGGAGGGGAGCGGGACGGAGAGGGGGAGGGGAGCGCGGAGAGGATGCGGGTGCGGCCGCGGCGGCGTCGAGGGGGGCAGAGAGGGGAGAGGAGGCGGAGGCGGGGAGGAGGCGCCGGTCGAGAGGCCATGAGGAAGAAGGAGAGGTGAGGAAAAAAATCAATTTGGCATATTCTAGGAATATTCCCTTTTACGGGGTGGGGATACGGGGTCTGCTAGCTCGCACGAGTTTTCGGCCGGTCGAAATCGAATACAGGGCCCTCTACTCGCGTTATACGGGGCAGAAATTTAGGGGGTCTGTTAGACATGCTCTTAGAACAGGAATCTCGCCAGTACGCTGCACATGCTCACGATCCCTCCCTGACAAACTGTCTGCGAACAAACCACGCATGCACGGGCACAGTAACGACACTGTAAGTAGGCAATTACATAATCATGGCAAGGACATCAGGCCAGGCAAGAATAATGTCTTTGGTTCCACGAGGACCTGCAATTAGAGTACCTAATCCGACCTTTATTAATCAATCATACGTCCCGTTTAATCAGTGGAATCTTGGACTAGTGTCGCCTGAATGCCTGATGCATCAGTGTGCAGGTGCCAGTGCACATGGGCGAACGGCGGATAGGACACATGTGTGCATATGCCGTGTGTGTGTGTGAGGGTCCAACGAACTCGCTTTCATGAGTGTTGAAGCCACGCAATCTCTCATCAACTTTTTCAGGAACAAGCTAAGCTGCCTCTAACACAGCGCAACTTGGGTCTATTATTAGGCCCTCTTTGGATTGAAGGAATTTTACAGGAATTTTGGAGGATTTCAATCCATAGGAACTTTTCCTATGGAATCTATTTGGTTCATAGGATTGATCCCTTACAATTCCTAAGGAATCCATTCCTATGCCCCCAATTCCATAGGAATCTCAACATGAGCTCAAACCTCATTTTTATTTTTCCTTTGATAAGTCCAATGCACTTACACTCTATCTCTCTCTACTCTCTCTCCTCGTTCCTGTAAAATTCCTGTGTTTGTTTCCAGCGTACCATCCAAAGGCAGCTCTTACAAAATTCCAGTGTTTTGAAATCCTGCAGTAATCAAAATGCATGTCATCTCAATCCTATGTTTTTCCTATTCCTACGTTTTAAAAATCCTGCAATCCAAAGAGGAGCTGTCCGGTTCAGTGCGACGACACTGTTCGAGCTGGTCCGTTAGTCAAGATGAGCTAGTACTCCAGCTAGCTTGGCGTACTCCTTGACCTCGATCGAACCCCTGCGAACTTAAACAAGCTGCGTTAATGAGAGGAGTTCACGTGGGGAACATATTGGTCATGTAAAACCGTGGCGCATTGCCAAGAATGTAAGAGCATCTCCATCGAGTCTCTAAGGAAGCCTAAAGTTTTATCGGATGGCGAACATGAAAAACGACTACACCGACACCTTCAAAGGTCTAGTTCAACTCAAATCATGTCGGGCACCGCCGAGCCACCCCCAACCTTTGGGTGTCTCGGCGGTGTCGGACGGGATTTGGACCGGACTGGCTCGTGATGGCCCACATGTCAGTATGTCACTAACTCTTCGTGCGGTGGAGGCGGAGGATGGATCCATTGGATGAATTTTCTGTGACTAGCCACGTGGGAGTGATATTTTTATGTGCTATAATGAACACAAAAGATCTCGCGAGTCGATTGAGTGGGCTGCACATTCTCAAGCATCCACTCACACGGGATTCTCGGTGGTCATACACACCCACGTGTCATTTTTTTTTAATTGTTTTATAGCCACAAAAGATCCAGTAAATGGATTGAGTTACTTGCCCACCCTCAAGCAATCCATTCAAAAGATTTTCTGTGCCTACGTGTTAGGATCCCTCTCTCGCCTAGCGAGGCTGCTCAAGTTTTGTCCCACCTCACCAACTGGAAGAGACCATGACCAGCTTATAAGGGAAAGTATCCCTCTTTACTTTAGACCGGGCTTTTGTATGGAGTGGACTCTCCTCTTATAGTTGGGTCGTGTACGTATAAACGTCTGAAAATAGGTCGTCTAAAAGTAGGCCGGTTGTTGGGCTAGGCTTGAGTGAATGCTAACACAATTTGTATAGATAGTCTGATAATCCAACATTTTTCCGGTTTGTTTAGGGGTGCCGGTGTGGGAAACATATTAGTCATGTAATGCCGTGGCGCATTGCCAAGAATGTAAGAGCATCTTCATCGGGACCTCTAAAGTACCCAAAACTTTATTAGGGCGTCGGACACGAAAAAAGACCACATCGGCACCTCCAAAGCTCTCGCCCAACCCAAATTCTGCCCGGCACCACCGAGCCACAACCTTGGGGGGGGGGGGGGGGGGGGGTCTCTCGGCAGTGTCGGAGAGGATTTGGCTGGACGATGGCTCGGGCTGGCCCACATGTCACCAACTCTTCGCCCGATGGAGGCGGAGGATCGATCTATTAAAAGAATTTTATGTGCCTAGCCACGTGGGAGTGATATTTTTATGTGCTATAATGAACACAAAAGATCTCGTGAGTCGATTGAGTGGACTGCACATTCTTAAGCATCCACTCACACGGGATTCTCTATGGTCATACACACCCACGTGTCATTTTTTGTATTGTTTTTATGGCCATAAAAGATCCACTAAGTGGATTGAGTGACCCGGATTTTCTGTGCCTTCGTGTTAAAACCCCTCTGTAGACTAGTGAGACTGCTTAAGTTTAGTCTCACCTCGCCTGCAATTGGAAGAGGCCATGACCAGCTTATAAGGGAAAGTATCCCTCCTCATTTAGACCGGACTTTTGTATGGAGTGGGCTCTCCTCTTATAGTTGGGTTGTGTAGGCATAAACGTCTGAAACTAGGTCGTCTAAAAGTTGGCCGATTGTTGGGCTAGGCTTGAATGAATGCTAACACTACGTGTGCCCATGTCATGATTTTTTACGGGCTACAAAAATAATTTGTATAAAAAATCCGATAATCCAACACTTGTCCGGTATGTTTAGGAGTGTCGGTGTGGGAGGCACCGAAAATGTGGCACTAAGTGTCAGGTCACGCAAAGCCGTCCGTTTTTACAAATTGAGTGCTCGGGTAGAGATGGTCTAAGCGGTGAATCAGGGGAGAAGGACACAATACATGCCCTAGCTGGGCGATCTCGATACCAGGCGCGGATTCTGCCCGGCTTTGGGCACGGAACCCCGGCTTAATCATCGTACGTACCTACTGTCCCCACACGGCAACGGAAAAGCGCGCGGCAGCGCAGCCTCAATTTTCGCTTTCTTTCCGTGCTTAAAAACGGGCGCTTGTCCGTCCGTCCATGATTAACGATTAATCAAGCACGCACACTGAACAGAAGGGGAGAGACTGAGAGAGAGGGAGCCGACCAGGCCACGACTCGGAACAGGAATTTCGGACGCGACGACGACGATGTTCAACCCCCACTCACTGTTGGTGGTGGTGGGTCGGAGAGAGCTGGCACTGGAAGCGCCCGTGATTCCTGCGGTTTAGGACAAAGGGCAGAGGAGATGGGGTGAAAATCCCCGCCACGAAACCAACACGATCGATGAGGTCGGGCCGGCCAGACAGGAGTCAAAAAAACCCACGCCCCATCTGCAGCAGGGTACAAAAAAAAAACGCAACATTGTTTAAAGAAAAGAAAGGGAGTACCGAATCTTAAACTAGATGTAACCATGTAGCAGCAGCAGTTAATTACAGTTGGGGAAAGGACTGCATTTGCAGCGCCCATTTGAGCACATGCGCGTGGGCCCCCCATGCTACTGTGCTCCCATGCGTTGCATCGTCTCCGTCCCCGTCCCGTGGGCCTCGGTCTCGCTAGAAATGACTCCCTCCGTATCAAAATATAAGATGTTTTAGCATTTCTCTTTCCATCCGTATGTAGACATGTTTTAGCCTAAGATTCATTTGAACCTTGCACTAAAACATGTCTAGATACGGATGGAAAGAGAAATGCTAAAACATCTTATATTTTGATACGGAGGGAGTATGTACGTGCGCGGACACGGGTTCCTTGCGGCCATGACTGCCGGTGCAAGTGGACGCGGGAGGCCCGCGGCACCGCATGACCCGCCCCACATAAAGACCTACGCGGACGCCCGTGGGTATGAGGAAAAATTAAGTGGGACTTTGCGGGTTGCCCGCGGTACCCACATATCCCACACATCAAGATCTTTCACTGTTTATTGTCATGGCTTTCCTTGCAGGTTTTTGTAAAACTGAGGAGGCAATGGAAGATGTTACATGTTGAAATCAGACAAGCTGGTAGCATGGACGATTCAGAGTTCTTACCATTTTCAGTCAGTTAAGCTAATTTCCAGTCAGTCAAGCTACCCATGGCCATCGCTCCTACTCCTGCTCCTGCGGACCTCTCTCGTCCGGCGCCTGGCGCCAAGCTGTCTCCATCGTCGTGGGCTGTCGTCTTGCTGCTGGCCTGCTGGTGCACACGCACGGTGACGCGCACCTTCGATGCTAGCGCCTCCTCGGCAACGGCGCTCACACCATGTCGGGGCATGCGCAGGCATAGGTGCAGCTCACAGAGGCAGGTGAGGACGCGACACAGCATGTGCGTAAGAGCAGCCACGACCATTCCACACTGACGCCCCGACTCGTCGTCGCCCGGTCGATGTTGTAAGAAAGCTCGCGCGCACCTTTGCTTTTTTTTTTGAAACGCGCCCAGTGTCTTGCTCGTCAGAGCTGACAAAGCTATGGCTTAGTTAACATAATATACCACCACGCATTTACCTTTTATATGTAATATATAGTGGGTATGCAAGCGATGAAATATTTGATGCGTTTAGCCCGTAGCTTGTATGGATGTGGACAACAGCAACAACCGCATCAATGTATAACCTGTAGTTTGTTTAGATGTGGGCAGCGACAGTAATAGTGATGCATATGTGGGCTTACGTGGGTAGGTGGACACCCACGAACAATTAGCGGGCTGCCGCGGAACGCCCACTTAACAAGTGCGGGACTTTGCGGGTATAAGTGGGCCTCCCGCGAGTAGTCCCACTTGCACCCCTAGCCATGACCCATGTCCCTGTAATATGATATACTCCGTATCACTCGGGAATGCGTTGATTCAAACGAATACGAATTGGGCTTATTTTTGTACTCTTTTAGATCGTCAAACTGATATGCGTCCGTCACTATCCGATCTTTTCTGTCCACTACACTCAACGGGACTATTATTTGGTTTGCCAAAGTTGCAGTAACTAGGGCAGCGGTTGGTTTCTAAAATGAGACCACATATGCTCAACCAAATCACTTTGAAGTTACTTATGAGTTGCATCTCAGGATGAAACTGGATCCACCGTACAAATGTGTCGCTCCACTCTGCGGCTGAACCAGATCACTCTGAAGCTGCCAATCTTCATCGTAGATGTTGTCATCACGCTCATTCTATACGATCATGCTGTGCATGATCAGTTAATCACACAAGCACTCATCACCTCTCACATATTGTTTACGCTCCATTTTCTAGCAGGGTGCCACACAATAGCCCAGCGAGATTGGAGCACACCAAAAACACGCTCCACATCATTTCTACAACTTTCTTGTTCTTTGGCAAAATGAACCCACATGTTCTTTTTCTCGTCGGAAGGATTGCAGATTGTCTTGAAAAAAGTAGACCACGAAGGGTAGATAGCATCAGCTAGGTAGTATCCCTTGATGTATGTGTGGCAATTGATCTTATAGCTCACATCCAGAAAATTGACCTGTGAACGCCCAGAGAACACCGGAGAGCGCTGAAGCACATTAATGTCATTGTGGGAACCGACCATGCAGAAAAATGAGCACCAAATCCAGAGATCTTGTGAAGCTGTTGCTTAAAGTATGATTGTGCACTCACCGACATGACCCTTATATTATATTACCCCTGCATGGCAAATGGACAGTTCTCTCATTCCCAATACATGCAATTTATGCTACCGAGCATGCCAGGAAACCCTCGTCTCGTTTATCGACAAAATCCAGGCAGTGTCTTCAATATTTGGCTCTCTCAAGTACTCCGGACCAAACACCGCAACCACAACTTTGCAAAACCTATACATTGACTCACGACATGTAGACTCACTCATGCGTATGTACTCATCAACAAGATCACCAGCAGCTCCATATGCAAGCATCCAAATAGCCGCAATGTATTTTTTTTATAAGAGGAAACAAGCTTAGCAAGGGCGTCCCACTTGCATATGAAGTAATCAGCATGGCCCATCACTCCTATCCGAATGCGGTTGAGCACATGTCTCGCTATACGGAAGCGACGGCAAAAATTTTTTGGTCGGATTTGGGCGATCAAAATAATCTTTGAAGAGTTGGACATGGATTGTTTCTCTGTTATGATATCGGTGTACCGGCGGGGGAGGGGCGGTTGCGGGCCGGCGGCGAGGGTGCGAGAGCTCGGGGCGGACGAGAGGGACTAATGGAAGAAAATGTGATTGTGTCACTGGGGGGGGCGGGCCAGGGCAGGCAAGGAGTAGGATTGCACGAGCGCCCTTGTGCGTTTGAAGGTGACGCAAACCCAGCTCAAATTTAGACTGAAATTAGATCCGCGTAAAGAGAAAAACGGTTCTCAGTCCATTTTATTCGGCTCGTTATGCCGTAATTTTTATCCAAATGGACAGGAAGCGTTAGAGATGCCCTTTTCACGGCACCCACGCGTGTGTGCCTACTCGCGCCATCGGACGCCAATGCTAGTATGCTAGTAACAGCAATCGACCGCCCTAGATCGACCGACTGTTCATGAGAAGTAAGAAGAAAAATACAATGTTCTGAGTCTGTTTTAATTTCTGCTATCCGTATCTATCTCCGAGGCCGGAGCGCAGTGACGAAATGATTCCCTCCCGGGGAGCGGCACACATGCAGTCGTGCCGCACAGCGGTCACGCAAAAGGGTGGGACCCATCACCCTCCGTCCCGGTCCAAGTCCATGGACCCCCGCCGGTATGGACCCCGGGATCACGGTGCCGCGCTCTAGCTTCCGATCGAACCATAAACGAACCGGGCGCGCAACTCCACCGCGTCCTCCTCCATTGTCTGTCTCCAACCGCTGGCTGGCTACACACAGAACAGAACACACCTCGTCTATAAAGCGCAGCGCCGAGCCACCACCTTAATGAAACTGTCATCACCAAAACACAACCCCAAAACCATCCTTCTTCTCTCTCCCCCCACCTCCCAACACCACCGCTGCCGCCGCCGCCCGCTCTGGAACCCCGAAGAGTTAAGAAGAGAGAGATGGGGAGGCAATCATCAGTGTGCGGAGCCGACGGAGGAGCGGCCTGCTCGTGGAGGCGAGCAGTAGTGGCGTGGCTGTGGGGGGCCGTTGTCCTCGCCCATTTACTGACCCCCGCCACCGCGGGGCTCCTCGACACCAACCCCGGCCTCGCATACAACTTCTACCGGACCTCCTGCCCCAACGCCGAGGCCATCGTCAAGAGCGTCGTCTCCGCGCAGGTCGCCGCCAACCCCGCCCTCGCCGGCAGGCTGCTCAGGCTGCACTTCCACGACTGCTTCGTACAGGTCCGTCAGCTCAGCGTTAACCTCCTCGCCTTATTTCTTCTGACGGCCGGAGTGCTCTGCTCCGATTGCTCCGCTCGTGTTCACTTCCGTCCGTCGGCGCCGGCGGCCGGCGGGAGGAGAGTGTTTCTTTTCCCCGGCAGGCAAGAAATTAACTGCGGATTCCGTTTCTAGCTACCGACATTGATTGATGTCCGAATCATCATGAGCCCCGCCGCGTCGGCAGTCTAATTAAACCAAACCTTGCATACAGATCGCCTTCCTCCTCCTCCTCCTTCCCAAAGCCAGATTTTACTCTCGAGTTTTGACTCTCTGAGTCGAGTGGACTAGTGAATAGTGAGGGTGACCTTTTTCTCTAGGTACGTATACGTAAGCATTTCGGCACCTTTCCCGGCCGTGGCGACGGAACCAAGCAAGAAAACAAGGGCGAGAAATACTAGACTACTCGTAGTACCACAGGATGAGGAAGCAAACCGAATCTTGTCATATTTTCCCGTGCGCGGTTCCGCCAATGCCCAGCTGGTGAGCTGCTGCGAGACAGCTATCATCAAAGCTGCCGCGCCGGTACGGCCACTGCAGCTGCAGCTTTGGCCTCTTGCGACGGACGGCCCCGCTCCCGCCCCTGCGCACTTCGAAATTTCAAACCCGAAAACGAAGATTCAACGCGAGTTTCCTTCTTTCTTTTTGAGAGAGAGTTTCCTTCTTTCTTTGTGGCTGACGAAACTTTTCTTCTCTCTCTCCGTGGCGTGGATGCAGGGCTGCGACGCGTCCATCCTGCTGGACAACCCGCAGAACGAGAAGTCGGCGCCGCCCAACGGCTCCCTGGGGGGCTACGAGGTGATCGACGCCGTCAAGACGCAGCTCGAGGCCGCCTGCCCCGGGATCGTCTCCTGCGCCGACATCGTCGCGCTGGCCGCCCGCGACGCCGTCTCCTACCAGTTCCCGTCGTCCCTCTGGCAGGTGGAGACGGGCCGCCGCGACGGCTCCTCGTCCCTCGCCAGCAGCACCGGCGCGCTGCCCTCCTTCTCCGCGGGCTTCAGCGCGCTCGTGCAGAGCTTCGCGGCGCAGGGGCTCGACGTGGGCGACCTCGTCGCGCTCTCCGGCGCGCACACCATCGGCAAGGCCAGCTGCTCCAGCGTCACGCCAAGGCTCTACAACGGCAACGCCACCAGCGTCGACCCGACGCTCGACTCCACGCTCGCCGCGGCGCTCATGAGCAGGTGCCCCAACCCCGCCTCGTCGGCGTCGTCGGCGTCCAGCACCGTGGACCTGGACGGCAACACGCCCTTCAAGTTCGACGGCAGCTACTACACCAACCTGCAGAACAAGCGCGGCCTGCTCGCCTCCGACGCCGCGCTCATGCAGAACGCCGCCGCCGCCGCCATCGTCAACGACCTCACCAACCCCATCAAGTTCTACGCCGCATTCTCCATGTCCATGAAGAAGATGGGCCGCGTCAACGTGCTCACCGCCAAGAACGGCAAGGGGAAGATCAGGGCGCAGTGCCATGCGCCGTGATCGGAGCGCCGACAGACAGACCGACGGGTTTTTCTTGGTGGATTTTTCTTTCTTTCTTTTCTTTTCTCTGCTCTCTCCTCTCCCCTTAATCCCCTTTATTTCATTGGCGCGGATGGAATATAGTGTGCGCCGTGATCTATATTGGTTCATTCAGTGTTTTGCCCGAGATGTAAGATTGTTCGTCACGACATGCGGTTGCATTCCTCTTGCAATCAAAGAAGGTGGTTCTTCGGTACTTGTCTCTGCTCCTCCCACTGCTACTGTGTTCTGAGCAATATTGGCGAGTAACCCGAGCATGACAAGCACGAATCGAGATTAAATTATTTTGCGATCGATGTTCCATATGTGTATCTGTGCACCACTAGCGCTAATCCCACCACTAATCGACCGATCGGATCCCCACCACGGGCTGCCTCAGGATTCCACTTTGGCACGATAAACAGAGCATAAGACGAGCTCAGGCATGTCGCTGTCCCCTGTATTCTGCATTTTATATCCCTCACTGCCCACATGTACAGAGAAGGGGTTTATTTCTCCCGCCACGCGTTGCGTTCAAACTGAATGCAAGTATTTAAACTGTTTCGGAGGGAATTTGAATGCAACTACTACTGTAGGTGACACTAAACGAGAACAACAGATTCAACGGCAAAAAAGTTGGAATAATCGGGACAAAAGCTATCATGTGGAGGTGCGCGCAAAAATGTAAACCACACCATGATTATTTTTTAGCCGATCATCCCGATGAATCCCTGACCTATGAATGAACACGTTGAATCCAAAAAAGTTTCCGGTCTGCTTGAAACGGTAGGAGTACAAGCAATGAAGCAAAGCTAGAATTTGCTCGACAGTGTCCTGAATTAGCTCAAGCTCGAACTCAAACATAGTTGGCGCTACACTGTCGTGAGCTTTTTGTGCACGAAAAAATCTCTCTACTCCTTTGAACTTCCAACTTTCATAGGATCCGGAGGAAGGAATGTTTCGAAGAAATAACCAAGGAAACGTCGGATAAAGGTCTTTGCGGCGCATGCAGCAGGTCGATTGAATCAATCACGAGCGTGTCCTGTCGTGGTTACCCTCAGCTTTCTTGTCCCTTGCACGAAATGTATCCAGCAAGGCAGTACAAAAAGATTCCTCGGTTCATCGTTTTCTCGATCTTCAGGTCTCTACTATGATCGATCATCGTTGGCCGACAGCTCGAAATGGGTTTCCGGAGCTTGATCCGCGCGCCAAGGCTTCCTTTTCAGTTTTTCTGTAATATACCAGGTAGGGCCCGTTCTCCGCGTCGGATCAATCAGGCTGCCCAGCTGGCCATGGACGGAAACGATGGATGGATGGGAACGTGCATGTTGTCTGGTGCCGACGGGCACGACGACGCAGCGGACACAGCATGACCGGCCCGTGACTCGATGGAGATCGAACGTGAACCAGGCCTGGATCACATTCACATTCACATTCCAGGGCAGGTAGCCTAGCTAGCAATCAGTGACGGATCGTGCGCCGCCCGTCCCATGTTCTCGTGATGGATTGATTTCCATCCTGCCTCGAATTCACTCGCTAGGCTGCGAGATAAGATAAGAGCGATCTTGTCTTGGCCGTTGTTTCGATTCATTGTATATGTATGTAGTATGAAAGTAAAGATGATCTGATTGAGCTAGCTGGGTGGCCACTTTAGATGTACTCCAATCAGGCGCAACCGACTGATGTTCTCCATTTGCAGCTGACGGAGCTGGGCCGCTGATTGAAATGAACTGAACCCCTTCACGGCACAGGAGGCATGCGGCCGTCGCTTTCGCCCAGGTTGGAAGTGAGCCATGTATATCTGCATGCGACTTGGACTGAGAGGTCGCGCACCGACCGTCGCTCTCGGCGCGAATATGGAGGCACATGGACATGGAAATGGGTGCGTTTATGCTGGCCAGCGGGGGCCGGGAGCTCGTCGCTGTTGCGGAATTAAGCCTGGAGAACAACCAAAAGTTGGATGATTATACCTCAGTTGATCAGAGATCAAATATCCGCAACTTGGACTACTTCGCTCGAGGTCGCTCTCGGCGCAAATATGGAGGCACATGGACATAGGTGCGTTTATGCTTGCCAGCAGGGGGCGGGAGCTATCAGCATAATTACGTGCTCGTCGCTGTTGCGGTCGCGGATGAGTGGGGCGGATCCTGAGATTCCTTAGACGGGTTTACGTTGTACATTATGGGTGATTTTCTGTTCCGAAGGCGTAGGGGCGGGGCGGGGGTACAACTATAAAAAGGGTTCCCTTTGCAAAGGGAACTTTATTAGCTCATAAGCGTGCCACGTGGCGGGAGCATGCTTGTCCTGCATGTAGAAAGCAAAATCGAATTTGAACACGAAGTGAAGAAAGCAAAAACGAATTTCCCCACCCAGCTCCCCTATACATCCGCGCGCACACGGGTGTACATCCGCGCGGACATCGTTGTACATCCGCGCGCACATCAGTGTACATCCACGGTGTACAAACTCATGCTGCTAGTTAAATCTAAAACTCTCTTGCATACCGGTATATAAATTTGGGTACTTGCCACCCCCACCCCCAACCCTAACTAATATATGCAAGTTACAAGTTTTTCTTAATCTAGCGGCTCGGCTTCGTCCCCCGTCGCCGCTACCGCGGCGTACGGGGGGACTCAGCCTCGGGGCGTTAGGGTACGGAGGCTTCATCGCTCGTCGACGCTATCGCGTCGACGGCGATTAATCCTCCGTACCCTAACACCTACGCTAACGCGCCACACGAAAGTACAGAGTATATAGAACAGAAAGTACAGAATGTAGCCATTTGGATGTACAGATTAATGCAAATAGGGTGTACAAGTACAGAGAAAACGGAGTACAAAGTACGTTGACAGCGGATGTACAAGTAAGTTCAAACCCGAAGTACAGCTATGTTCAAACCGGATGTACAGCTATTCAGCTTTTGGATGTACAAAAAAAAAGTTCGTCAAAACCTATCGACATGGGATCTAGTTTGAAGATCTCGACGCGAGGAGTTCAAAAGTGAAAACGGTTCATAATTTGGATAACCGGTTCTCAAGATATTTCGTTTTTAAACTTCGGTTCAAAAAAATAAAAGGAAAAACTACCCTCCCACCGAGTACATGTATATAGAAAACGGAGTGCAAAACACGTTGACAGCGGATGTACAAGTAAGTTCAAACCCGAAGTACAGCTATGTTCAAACCGGATGTACAGCTATTCAGTTTTTGGATGTACAAAAAAAAAGTTCGTCAAAAGCTATCGACATGGGATCTAGTTTTGAAGATCTCGACGCGAGGAGTTTAAAATTGAAAACGGTTCGTAATTTGAATAAGCTGTTCTCAAGATATTTCGTTTTAAACTTCGGTTCAAGAAAATAAAAGAGAAACTCCCTCCCACCCGTACCCTTCCTTTTCTCTCTCTTCCTCCCCACTTTAACTCCTGTTGCGACACGTGGCGAATATTCAAACAAAAGAACAAAGGAGAAGGCGCCACTTGGCGCGAGGACAGCGGAGGAAAAGTTCCCTTCGCGAAGGGTTCCCTTTTTTTAGTGATTACCGCGGGGCGGGCATATAAGCAATTTCTGAGTTTGGATACTGAGGGCGCATTTGGTTGCCCATTGCAGGCCCGTGCAGCATGTGGAGATATGTTTTCGGCCTGTTTGGTTGGCTGGGCTGCTCCGCGTTGTTGCATAACGTGAACCTTAAAGCAGCGTCGGTCAGGCCCGGGGGAACGGTCGATGCGGCCGTTTCTATGGAGCCACCCTCCTGTAGGCCAAAACTGGTTCCCTCCTGCACGCACTGGGAAGGGACGGGAGACGCCGCGTCCCTTCGAGAACACACGCCATAAATCCCCTCACCGTCCATCTTCTCCACTCACTCCACTCTCCACTCTCCTCTCTCCTCTCTACTTTGTCCTCTTCGTCGGCGGTTCCCCTGCCGCCGCCATGCCCACAGCTCCGCTCCGCCGCCTGCATCCTCGGAAGGGGGAGGAAGCCAGGCCGTCCATACTTCTTGGTCGGCTGGCTAGATCTTCTTCGGCCGCACTGCTCCAGGGCTTCATCCATGGCGATAAAGTAGTTCTACCCCCTTAAGAGCTAGTTTGTATCCTAGATCTGTAGAACGTGGTAGATTTTTGGGCATACGTTGACATGCATGCACAGTAGATCTGCGTCGATTTAGGGTTCGATCTGTGTTTCTAGGGTTCGAATTGAACTATTCGTGATGATTTTTCATGCGGGCCGATGATGAACACTAGCAAATGTGTCTTAGGGTTTAGGTTGTCCATGCCGAAAGTAAGGTAACCTTCATGTCTACATTGGGTTTGGCACGGTCATCCGAACCCTAAGAACTCAGCTTGATTGATGCTAACTGAGGCCGATATGAAACATGTACTTTGTTCTGTTTCTTTCCTTCATGATGGCCGATGATTAAACTAAGCCACGATAGTTGCAAGGAGATTGCCTACCGAACCTAAGGGTAGATGCAGGGACAATGCTTGTATTATCAGTACGTTCTTGTAGGCACTCTTTTTGCCCACTTATGGCTTTCATGTATGAGGCTAGTAGGCTACTATGCATTCGACAGGTGTCGCTTAGTATCTCTTGCTATGCAGTAATGAAACTATTTGTGCATTACAGTAGGTATTAAGAGATCATCTTTTGAGTGTAATTTTACTGTTCTTGTGATGATCTGATGGACATCATCGTGTGTACAAGCACTGTCAGCACCACCAAAATTAAGAGGTAGACACAACTCATTGTGTCCTCTTCTTGGTTTTGGTTGGTTATCTTCTGCTGCACAAATGTTCAGCAGACCTGAGGTTCCATGTTCTGTTCTTAATCTGCACATTGGGTTTTACAGTGTTTGCATGACATATCTGCAGGGAGGTGATTTGTATGAGAGAATTTTGACACAACGTCGCTATTTATTTTGCAGTCAACGAAGGCAAGAACATTGCAGAAGGCAGTGGTTCGAAGAGCAGGAAGGTCATCGTCGGGCACTTCCACGATGAGGTCTGTCCAATCCACTTCTGCAAAGTTATCCGGGCTCCTGGGTTGGACTTGCTGCCCATTCCTCCAGCCTTCCGTCATCATCTAGGAGACCTCTGAAAGGATCGTATATGCACCTACAAGGGGGGGGGGGGGGGGGGGTGAATAGGTGCTACACCAAATTTTAATTCTTTTTCAATTTAGGTTTGACACAAAAAGTAAATTCTCTAGATATGCAACTACGGTGAATTTACCTATATGACAAGCTAGCACCTAACACAAGGCAATTATCACGATACAAGTAAAAGCAACTAAGGGATAGAAATAACCGAAAGTAGAAGCACGTGGAGGCGAGGATGTATTTCCGAGTTCCTCGTTGTTAAGGGAGTACGTCTCGTTGGAGGGGTCTGAGCTCGCCACCACATGCCTACTCAACGCCACAAAGGCCTCACCCTATTCTCCGATGAACCTCGCCACAAAGGCTCCGTCCACCTTCCACTATCGGAATCCTTCAAGGCGGAATCCGGAGCCTTTACAAAGTTCTTGGGGGCACACACCCACAACTTAATCGGGGGCTCCCAAATCAACACAACAACTGAAATAATAGCAATTGAAGTGAGTAAAACCAAACACCTAGGTTTTCCCAATGGAAACCCTAGGCACGAATACCTCAAGGAAATGAGGGGGGGATGGAAAACCGATTGGTGAAGATGTAGATCTTGGCCTTCTGCTTCAATCCTCCGAAGATCAACGAGTTTGGGTGGAGGGATTGAGAGATTTAGTTGATTTGAGCTTTGCAACAATGGAGGAGAGAGAACTGGATCGGGCACACTTCTTGGAGAAGAAGGGGGCTTTAAATAGGGCCCCTTGAAATCGAACCGTTACGTGCTGAAAGATGCTACGGCGGTACTACTGCGGCACGTATTCCTGCCGGTACCGTGAGCGCCGCAAGCACCAGTTGCTCCGGTACCTCGCGGAGGTACCGGTGCACTCCAGGCAGCGGTACTACCGGTGGGCTGCCGGTACTACCGCTGGTCACTTAGCCGCGAGGCCAAATTAATTCCAGCGGTACTACGAGGCAGCTACCGTGGGGGTACTGACGGGGATACAGTACGCCAATTCAGCCCAGCGGTACCTCCGGCGGTACCACAGCAGTACTACCGCTGCGGGTATCTTGGCGGTACCCTTTATAGTAATGTGCCAGCTGCTGCCGTACCACAGGGTGGTACCACTGCTGCCAGGTAGCGGTACTACCGATGGTCGGCCAGTACTACCGCTGGACACTTAGCCGTGAGGCCGAGTTAATTCCAACGGTACTACGAACCAGCTACCGTCGGGATACCCGTAGCCAAAATCAACCTAGCGGTACCTCTGGCGGTGCCCGCGGTACTACCGCTGCTTGGAAGCAGCGGTACCTCCACGATACTGCCGCCAGGGATACTATTGCTAGGCTACGGTAGCACAGCTCCAGGAAGGAGCGGTACTACCGCTGCGCCAGCGGTACTACCGCTGCGGCTAACTTTGTCTAAGAGGCTGATTTCAGGCCCACTCTCTTCGCGTCGACTCCCTTGTTCTTGACCCTATATTTATCTAAAAAGTTCTACAATATTATCACACACATTAGTCCGATGTTGTGTGTTGTCATTAGACTTCAAAACGGATTAAGAGCACATATGCTCTCTTTCAATCTCCCCCTTTTTGGAGTATGATGACAACACACAACACAAAATCCACAAAATATAGACGGGCTCCCCCTAACGCTATGCATCATTTAAATTTTGCTTTCAAATGCAAAATGCATAGCCGTTAGGATCAATGCTCCCCCTAGATTTTGTAAACCGAGATATCACACAAGATATGATAATAAGAGATATAACGAAATAGCACAAATTTCGTACAAAGGATAGACAAGTTATTACATCACATAGTTTTGCACGAATTTAAAAGGTTCCCATGTCTCACCCATGAGTTCAACGAAATCAACTACCCTCACTACCAGAAGTTAACCTACGGTTTATTCTTTGCCGCAAGAAAGCTACGGCATTACTTCCATGATCACACAATCACGGTGGTCAGCAAAGCTCCATTGAAGGATATCATCAACAATGCCGACGCAACGGGCCGAGTCGCCAAATGGGCCGTGCCTCATCAACTCGTCTTTGAGCTTCCGAAGCAGTCGGCACATGTGGTTGATTCCTTGCCAGTTCGCGGCGTCTTGCGCTTGTCGACCCGGCCGGATGGGACTCGTCATGCCGACTCGTTGTTCTGGAGTTGTAGGGAGTTGAATGAAGTCGACTTGCATCTGGAAAGTTAGGGTAAAGAGCTTGCTGCTGCAATGCTGTTTTCAACATGTCTATGGCGAGTCGTGCTTCCTGTCCCGTTGGATTCTCATTGAGCGGGATTCTCTCCAATACCATGGTTGCTGCGTGTACATTATCCATTGGATTTGAGTAATGTCCTGCGGGTGTATGAAACCTCTTCGGTGGTGAAGCCATACCGCCGATTCCTCCTTCAGGTGGTGGGGGTGGTCCATTGGCTCCAGCTCCTGTTCCGACCCCTCCTGGTGGTGGTGGTGGTGGTAGTGGTGCTCCTGCTCCGGGTGTTGATCCTCCGACTCCTGCACCTGGGCCTGTTGGTGTCTGAAACAAGTTGGTTGGATTTATGCGAACTCCTTCGTGCAGTCGGCTCCGAGTCCTCCGATACTGGATTGACGTGAGTTCTTGCTGGCGATTGCGTACTGCTACTGCTTCAGCTTGTACACGTTCATGTTCTGCTTGTATGCGAGCTTGTTCAGCTTGTATGCGAGTTTGTTCAGCTTGTATAAGGGCTTGGTCTGATACCAATTTCTGATTTTCTTCTGCAACATCTGCCAACTGCTTCTCTATTGCTTCACGAGCCGCGATTAACTCCTCTGCACGAGCCGCCGCATTGTCCGCCGTAATTTCCTTTGTCAGCAAGTTGGGGTACTCCCTCCCTCCACCGTTTTCTGGTCCGGACATGTACACTCCAACATGGCGTGGACGTGTTGGGGATTGCACGTATTCCTCCTCGATTCCATAACCGAGCCGATCTTCAAATAATGGTAGGATTGACTCTGAATCTACATCGTAATCTGGCTCTGAATCTGGCTCCGGCAACATCTCCGGCTCCTTTACTTTGGCGACTATGCCGACTTGTGATGTACCAACGGACTCCTCTCTATCGGACTCGATGACAGCTGTTGCTTCTGAAATAGATTCTAAATCGTTAACACGATTACCTGAGACGTTGACCATGCCAACGAACACGTTGATTTTGCCGAAGATGAGCTGGTAGCCTTCCTCGACTTCATCCATCTCCGGGCTCCACCCGTAGTCGTCGATCTCGGTCTCGCCGTACTGGTTGGTGTAGACCCTGCCAATGGCGAGCTTCTCCCATAATCTCGACTCCTTTCATCACCGGCCCCACGGTGGGCGCCAACTGTCGTGGGGTTGTCACGGCAAGTACTTCCTTCGGGAAGCTAAGTTGTGGGGCCATTGGCGACTAGGACACAGGAGTTGTTAATCTCGACAAGGGGACAAGGAGTTTACCCAGGTTCGGCCCCTCTGTTTAGAGGTAAATACCTACTTCCTTCTTGTTCTTTATTGCTGTGGACTTGATCTTGACTACAGGATTCCGATTCCTCTAACTTGGGAGTCGGCGACTACGGGTTTGGTGTTTCTTGAGAGCTTATCGATCTAAGGTCCAGGGCCCTCCTTATAAAGGCGGCCGGGTCCCTGGACTTACAACTTATGCCGAGTTACCCATGAATACGGAGTCCTACTCTAGGTCTTCACCTTCCGAGTTGGTCCTCCGGGTTGTATTAGGACTCTGTGTCGGGTCCTTTCCCTTCTGCTGACTCGTAACGGGCTGGCCGGCTTGTTCCTTGTCCAGCCCATGCTGCTTGAAGCGTAACCCGACCTGGGACTCCTGGGTCTTGGCGGGTCCACTTTCCGGCTCCATGGTCCTACCCGGAAAGTATCCCCCCATCACCACTTGAAGAAGTGGTGACAGTACAAGGCAAGGAGCACATAACCAAACACCCAGCTTTGCATTTGAGTCACACACACATGCAACCAAACGTCGTGGGCTTGTAAATTTGCATGCAGCAAAACGGGCCTGGCTAGAACATTGTTCGCAACCAAACGGGCTGCACAACATGGCTGAGCCCACGTTTTTTCCAGGGCCAGGCCGGCCAGGGCCACGGATGCAAAAGGGTTGAAATCCACCTAAGCAACCAAACGCGCACTGAGTCAAAAGGATACTGTTTTGCATCTTTCCTAACCGGGTCCGTTCTCCTCCCTCCACCAGATCCGGCGGCCTTGCCGACCGAAGATGGTTGGAGAGGGAAGACCAGTGCTCCCTTGTAGATAGGTTTAGGCTAGATTTGTCCTACGTGGCGAATGGCGTGATGCCGAGTTTGTGCTCCTTCCTGCTGTCGGCGGAAGATGGCAAGTACCTGCTTGTTGTCGGTGTCCATGGTGGACGGCGACCGCCGACGGATCTGGCCAGATCTCCCCTAATAAGCTTGCAGGGTCTTGGGCCCTGGTCTGTTGGATCTCGTGCGTCTTTTCTCCCCTATGGTGTATTCATCTTGGTGACGAAGCTCATTGGGGAGGGAGATGGAGGATGAGGATTTGCAGATCGGTGATGAACATATCTGTGGCGAAGCTACCCCGCCCGCGGAGGCTTGTTCCTTGCGGTCGATGGGCGGTCTTTGACGCTCCAATGACTCTTCTGGTCGAAGGGCGGCCATGTGCGGCGATGTGGATTCGCTGCTTTCTTCCTCCTGGCGTGATGCCTAATAGGAGGCACAATTGTTTCCGTTTGGGGGCTATGGCCTGGTGCTGTAGCAGCCTTGACGTCCCAAGTTGCCTCGTCCCGGGCGACGGCGAGGTGAAACCCGAGCAGTGGCAAGGACTTGATCGCGTTTCTATCTATCAGTTCGAGGTCCTTTATGTTAAAGTCCAGGGACTTGTTATGTATTTTCTTGTTTCTGTAGGGCTTGGATGTAATGTGTGTTGTACTTTGCTTAATAATAAATAGAGAGTCGGGATCCTTCGGGATCCCTCCTTTGTTCAAAAAAATAATAATAACCAGGTCCGTAGCGCCAACCTGTCACCACATGCTTTGCGGGCGCAGGCACTGTTTCTCGCTCATTGCGAGCTGTATTACAACTCGCCTGCATACTTTTCGTTAATGGGCCGGCCTTTTTCCGTTGCTTCTTCCCCAGTTCTTTTCCTTTCCGCATCCCGTACGGCCACACGTAGCTCTTCTTTATCCTTTTCCTTCTACCTGTCCTTGCTCTCTACGTGGAGTTCTGCTTCCTCCGTTGGATCTGTAAACATTTTCCCTTGTGTTCTATAAAATCTGGCGTCGTTCTGGTTTATTTGTGTCCTCCGCTTACCATTTTTTATTTTGCTTCACTATCTCTATTTTATGGTTCTGCCAAATATGTTCATCTCGAGGTATTTAATATTTGGTTACATTGGTTAATTACATTTATGTTTTCGGTTCAAAGCTATTTTTTCTGCTCAAAAGTATATTTCATCACTTTCGGTTCACTATTATTTTTGATTCACCGGCATTTTCATTTCACTATTATTTTCGGTTCATTATTTATTTTTGGTTCACCCTAATTATAATTTCTTTTTGGTTCAATATTATTTTTGGTTCATTATTATTTTAGATTCGCCGACATTTTTGGTTCACTATTATTTTCGGTTCATCCTAATTTTAAACTCTTTTTGGTTTCGTATCATTTTCGGTTCACTATTGTTTTTGGTTCACCTACATTTTGGTTCACTATTATTTTCGGTACACTTTTGTTTTCGATTCTTCAACAATTTCGATTCACTATAATTTTTGGTTCATCGGCATTTTCAGTTCCCTATTATTTTCAGCTCACTTCTATTTTTGGTTCATCGATATTTTCGATTCACTATTTTTTCGGTTCATCGGTATTTTTGGTTCACCATTATTTTCGGTTCGCTGACATTTTTGGTTCACTAATATTTTCGGTTCATTCATCGGCATTTTCGATTCACTATTATTTTCGGTTTATTGACATTTTCGGTTCACTATTATTTTCGGTTCACTTCTATTTATGGTTCATCGGAATTTTTGATTCACTATTATTTTATGTTCAATGGTATTTTCGGTTCACTGTTATTTTTAGTTCACTATTATTTTCGGTTCACCTATATTTTTGGTTCACTATTATTTTCTGGTTCACTATTATTTTTGGTTCATCCGAATTTTGGATCCTTTTCGGTTCGCCGGCATTTTTTGGTTCACTATTATTTTTAGTTCACTAGTATTTCTAGTTCAGGCGAATTTTGTCTTTTTAGAATGGTTCATATTTGAAAATATTCATTTTTAATGTGTTTCTGATTTTTAAACTGGTTCATAGAAAATATTCATTTTATTGAAAATAAACTTTTTTAAGAAATATTCATTTTTTGAATGTTCAGATTTTGAAAATGTTTGAAATTTGAAAATATCCAGATTTCTAAAATTCTTAATATTTGAAACAAAAAAGTAAAAACACGAAAAAGAAAAAGAACGAAAAAAGAAATAAAACAACAAAATATACTCCCTCCGATCCATAAAAAGTGTCGCCCACTTAGTATAAAGTTTGTACTAATTTAGTACAAAATGAACGACACTTTTTATGGATCGGAGGGAGTAGATAATAACAGGAAAGAAAAACGAAAAAGAAAGAAAAAAGAGCACGTATGTGGGCCGGCCCATGTGGTGGTGTGGTACACAGGCGCGCAGAATTATACGGGCGAGTCCGTGGTAATGCTCGCAAGGAGCGAGCTATAGGTCGACCCCTTTGCGGGTGAGGAGCTAACATTTAGGGTCTTCTTTTTAGCATCACATTTAGGGCCTGTCTAGACCACACGGCCCCTACTGCCGGTGGTGCGCCATGGTGGCCCCGTTAGGCAGGGCACGAACTTTGGCCCGGTCTGCTACCCCGAAGCCTGTGCAAAGCGGCCCGTCGTCAGCTTCTGCTCCTCGCGCGACCGATTTTGTTGGCCCAAAAATCCCACGGAGTTTGAGCAAACTATGCATATGTCCACGTCATCGATCCTAACCATGTTGCTCTGGACTCGATAAGAGGAAATGAGTCACGATTTGTCCCATGAGTGCTTGTTGGTTATTGCTCTGTAGTTGTAATTCGTTCATCTGGCGGAAACATTTTTAATTAGCCGAAATTGTTTGTTCCATTTGTAGATGTTTTCTGTTTCCTGGCACTAAAATTTTGTTCCATCCGATCTAATTTTTGCTAGAAGTCATCATTTTGTTGCATGTGCGCTTGAACTTTTGTTCCTCTTGGCATTAATGTTGGTTCTTATTTTGGTCACAACGAGCGAGAGCGAGCTAGTTAATCAACATCTGAGATTACTAATTAGAAATACTTACACAAAGTGCGAAATCAACTTGCAATGTCACTTGTCTTGTTTGTTCAGCTTGAAAACCTAGGTGGGATACACGGCACGTAAGGGGGGGGCCTTACCTTTTCCATTCACTACCGGAATTTATTTGTTTACCGAGTATTCAGAGTACTTGGTAAAGGCTAAAACAAACTCGACAAAGTGTTTGCTCTGCAAAGCCGACTCGGTAAACATCCCCTCGGCAAAGCTAGTTTGCCAAGTGTATTTTCTAGGAACTCGGTAAAATAATTTGTCAGAGTGTCCTCCTACCTTTGTCGGTAAAAAAAAAAACGACTTGACGGAAACCGACGCAGACGGAATGGCCACGTGGCAATATGTTTGCCGAGTTTAGTTTACAGAAACACGGTAATATTTCAAAAAAGTTGCCGAATGTATTTCTTCATGTTCGGACTGTTTGTCAAGTGTATTCGTTTCGACTGACGGCAAATGTTCAGACTATTTGGCAAGTGTATTTGTTCATCATAGTTTGCCGAGTGTCATTGAAAAAACACTTAGCAAAGCGCCTGGGTAGGCAGGTAAAAAAGGAGTGTTCCTGCTTATAGTTTAACGAGTGTCATTGCTCGGCAAATATCAATGTTTGCCGAGTGTCCGTTAGCTGGCACTCAGCAAACTGATCCTGCCATCATGGAGCGGTCAAGTGCGTGCAGAGTGGACACGTGTCGTCCCCTATTTGACGAGTGTAACATCTTTGTTGTGTGTATTTTATATTTGCCCGAGTAACGCTACTTTGTCGTGTGTATTTGGACAAATTTACCGAGTCGTGTATGTTTGCCGAGTGTTGTTTCACGCTGTGACGAGTGTCTTTTTGATGGTACTCAGCAAACAAACCCAAATTGTCGAGTTCCACGTTAAATACACTCGGTAAATAGGATAATACCCAGCAAAAATGATTTTTCCGGTAGTGATTGCATATATCAGTAGTTACATGAGTTAGGTATAATATATTCCTAAATGAATATAATTACAAACTACATATTCTGTCACAGCTAGCCTTGTTTAAAAGAATATGCATGTATGAGTTATGCTTCAAAAGCCAATGACTGAAAAAGAAAAAGAGAGCTATATTGGAGACAAGCCAAGTGATGTACACGAGATTCTTTAATTTGTAAGGACTATCTATACCACTCCCTCTGCGACGACCCAGTTCATCGGCTCGAAAAACATCCTTATATGTAAAGGTGCTCTCCTGAAAAGACGCATGACTTGATCGGAAAAAATTAGCGTGGAAAATGAGCTACCGCGGTACAAAAGTGTATACGGCTGGCGACAAAACCGAGACTTTGTGGCATGTCGGTCGGGATCTTCCCCGTGGTCATCAGATCCCGACATCGTGAACTTTATCCGATGTAGTCAAGGAAGAGGAACGACACCGCCCACCGTCGTCCAGGCGCCCAATTGCAAGACAGCACACACAACTACAGCAGCCGACACGACCTGGTTGAACGATCTGATAGTAACCAAACACGCCTGCGGAGATATATAGCCACTCACTAAGAAGTTCAAGTCAGGTTGTAAGATTAAGGATGATACATCAATGGGGCCGCCGACATGTTGCAGTTAGTTAATGTTTGTTGTCCAATGCAACGTGTTTGCATTGCTACAACTTCGTGTCAGCTTCTTCAGAAGATGGTTACAGAGCTGCATGCTCCCTACGGCATGTCACGGCACAAGCTCACGTACACGTGCGGCCTCGACAACAGACAAATAATGCACAAGGCTCCTCTTTGGTTAAATTAATGACCACCACACCGTACGTATACCAAGAGTACACCCTGCGAGCAGATGGTACTGTACGTAGCAGCACATACGGTCCTCGGCCTTAATTCAGTGCGACGCCGGCCCGCTCTTCTTGGCCTCGAACGCCGGCGTCAGCAGCTGCTCGAACTTCTCCATGAACGCCGTCCACCCCTCGCCGCTCAGCTCCCCGAGCGACAGGTGCTTCCGCGACTGGGTGTCGATGGAGTCCACTGTCTTCTTGCAGAGGGCCTCGAGCGCGCTCAGTCCCTCCTCCGCCGACGAGAACTCGCGGGTCATCATGTCACCAATGTCCGCGAGGCAGAGCCCAGCCGCGGCCGCGCGCTGGAGGAATACGGTGCATAGGGTGAGGATCCGGATGGCCGGCTCCGTCAGGGACGGCAGCTCCGCCCGGAGCATCTCGGCGTCCTTGAAAGGGTCCAGCGACGCAATGTAGTCGAGCTCGGCGCTGGAGAACGGCCGCGACGCCTGCGGCCAGTGCAGCCACTCGAAGTACGGGTCCTCGAGCTGCTCCGGGAGGCAGAGGCCGTGGTCGATCGGCACGAGCTGAAGCGGCGCCGCCGACGTGCTGCCGTCGCCGGTTGGCGGTTTCTTGACGAGGATGTTGCCGGCGTGGCGGTCGATGTTGAGGAGGCGGACGTCAAGGATGCCGACGCGGTGCACGGACTCAACCGAGAACCGCGACGGACCGAGCTCGCCGGCGTCGTAGTGGTGCGCCACGAAGCGCTGGATGGACGCCACTGTCGTCTCCATCGTGGGGCGGGATATCTTGATCAGGGCCGTCGGCGCGACGCTGGCGAAGCCGTCGTGGTCGAGGAGGAACGCGGCTACCTCCCGCAGGACAGCCTTGCTCTCGTAGCCGCCGCCTCCGCCGGTGGACGGAGAGGACGCGTCGTCGAGCGGCTTGATGACCGCCACGTGCTCGCCGGAGCGGCCATCCTTGAGCAGCAGCGCCCCTCCAAGGCCGCCCTGAGCCGGCACAAGCCGCGTCCCCGACGCGATGGCGCTCGCGGCCTCCGCGATGAGCTCGTGCACACCATGGGCGTTGCGGCCCGCGACGATCTCCACGCGAGGCATCTTCTTGCCTTCGTCGGCGGGCTCCACGCGCTGATCGTCGGAGGTGGGTGCGACGACGGTGGTGAAGCACGGAGAGGAGAGGCACCGCCGCTGCGGTGACAGGGCATTCCGCTCCTGATGGTCCCGGTCGAGCGGCGGACGGTCGAGCTGGGCGACGGAGAGCGGGCGGTAGTGCCGGCCGCGGGCGGTGGGCGGCTTGAGGTCGTGGCAATGGCCGACCGCAATCGCCATCCGGGGGGTGGTGGTGGTGGTAGCGTTGGCAACGGCCGGCTACTCAAAGATTACATCCAACCATGCAAATAACTTACTCAGATCTTCGCAAAAGCTGCAGGGACGTACATTGGAAATGAAGACAATGGCGACCGGAGACGCAAACGTACCTTGGTTCGTGTTTCTTGCTTGTTACAACATGTCAGATTGAGAGCTAGCTAGCTACTACATCCAGATCGATCGAGTCAGTTGCTGCCGTCGCATCCAGGAAGGGACGACGACGACTCGGCGGCGAGGGCAGGGGCAGGGGACGGCATTGGCAGCAGTGCGGAATAAATACTCTTCCTCCTCGATCAGGTGTCGAACGGATCGGATGAATGAAGCATGCAGGGAGA
The DNA here is from genome assembly GCA_012064385.1 of Puccinellia tenuiflora. Taxonomy (NCBI): domain Eukaryota; kingdom Viridiplantae; phylum Streptophyta; class Magnoliopsida; order Poales; family Poaceae; genus Puccinellia; species Puccinellia tenuiflora. Next base: position 473,549 of record QRDG01000195.1, read on the forward strand.
AGGGCCGTGTGCTCCGCTTCCCCCGCCGGCCGGCCACCACCACCACCCACACCGTCGCTCGCCGCCGCCCTCTCCCGGCCCGGTCTTTTGATTGCTACTTCCAAGAGTTAGTTATACGGGAACCTACGGAGCTTTAATTAATCCTTCTTCTTCCTTCCCCTTCCTTTCTAATCTTCCCCTTCCCTCCGCTCTCGGCTGGGGAAAGGAAAGGAAAGAGAAGGAGCTCTATTTTTGCAACCCCGGGGAAGCCATGGCGATGTATATAGATCGTCAATCGTGCTGTTTCGGCCATGGCTAAATTTGGCCCGTGCGTACGGGCAACCCAAGCCAGGGACGCGGCGGCGGCAACCGTTGGGTTGTGGGGTTTGGAAGGTCGATGTCGCGAGTGGAGCGGCGACCGGGAAAGCCCGTGGCGTGCCGGGTCTTGTGGGAAGTTCTACCTTTTCTATTTCTTTTCTCGGCTAATTTACCGGCACCCGCATTTTCATGTGGGTCTCCAACTTTCGGGGGCAATTTGGGGCGCGTCAGACATGCCCGCCAACAGGCCGGTCCAACATGTCATAGCCACGTGGGGAGGGCAACGGCTGGTCAGCTTAAAATAATAGCGGCCATCCACCTCGCCACGTGGACGCCTACTGTTTCCCACGCGTCTTCAATTTGGTACGACGCCGACATTAACGCAACCACATGTCCCCTCGCCCACTTCGCCTGCCCTAACCTTTATATGCCATGGTCGGCACTTATGCCCCCATCTAGCCCATCCCCCTCCCACATTGTCTCCCTCTTGCTCTCTTCGTCCAAAATCGACACACATGGAGCACAACGACAAGCCAGGTGGCTCCGATGAGAATTCGTATTGGGGCCACAACCTCACCCTCCTATGGGAAAAGATGTTCCACCACCACGGCCTCCTCGTGTCGGCAGACTACCGTCTCCAGAGGAGGTGGCAGTTGAGCTACGATGTCCGACGTGAACTCGTGATGGTCCAAATCATGGAGCGTCACGAAGGGATACATGGAACAGAATGGAACCTCCCCACCAACACCGTTGGGAATGTTGGCAGGTGGGATAACCGCTTCGGGTTGAGAGGGAGGACCTTCTTCACACATTGGACGGCATGGAGAAGTGAACATTCCATCTGTGGAGGGACTGGTGGCGCCACCGCATGCTAGAGGGCGTCCTCTATTTGGGTATGGCGGCTTAACGACGTCGACTCGCCCATGCCAACTATGCTTCTCATGCTGAAGCCGGGGTGGTGGCGCGCGACGGAGCGGCGACATTTGCGATGTTAAGCCGAACTGGGAGAGCGGGACGGTGGCATTGCGCTCCGCACGCTGAAGCAGGAGGGCAGCACGCGGCGGGTTGGGCCTTCATCATCCGTGAGGGACGCGCCTCAGGTTTGCTTTCCTTAGCCGACGCCTGTGGTGGAGAAGCACAGTCCATCATAGCAGGGGTTGATGGAGGAGCGGACCAGGCGTTGTGGCATATGAAGTCGGGGCCCTACGATGGTGGCCTCATCCACTTGGGTTCCATCAAATTTTGACTTTTTACCCAATATTTGTTTAAGAGTCTATTTTGCCATATTAAATATATGTTAGGTTACAACACACCGATGTGGAAAACATGCGAAAGTCGAATAGAAGACAACCGTCCATAAATGTTTGCAGAAACAACCCCACAAAAGAATTAACATTTAAGCTTTGGGGAGATTAGCAACTGGAGTCGTTACCACTCGTCGTAGTCCGAGGAGAGAAACCACCATCACCCTGAAGGAATTTTTGAGACGATGAAGAGGCTCGTCAGCGGAGCTTTTTTAACTTTGGCACGTCGAGGAGGGAACATATACATGCTCTTCACATCCCGAAATCAGTGCTTGTCATCGATGTCGTCGAGTCAAAGCACATGATACACAACCATCGAGTGGGCATCCCAGATCCTAGAATACCATCTTCTCTCATATATCGACAATGTCTCCCAAGGCGACAACCGCCGGCCACCACCCCAACATTAATCTCTTATGTGTGCCCTGATGGCGAGGCGGACACCACCAGCGCTGGAGCTTGATGTGGAAAACATAATAAGAAAGAGGCATCTCGCCACTACCTCAAGGCCACCGCCTGGACACCCATGCATGCCAAGAACAAGAAAATTCATGCAACCCGGAGCATTCCTTCTATATCCTTGACGACCTTGTTGAAGCAAAACTTGGATCATACTTATTCACCGCCAGCATCCTTGTTGCCGAAACCGAAGGGGTAGACGGAAGCCACTAGAGCTACATAGACCTAACTAACTATATGGACCTAATGCGACCTTTAATTAACCCTTACCCACAGACGACCAGGGCCATCAGGGCCGAAGAGCCGTCAGAGAACATAATTAGAAACAAGTCATCGGCTATGAAAGATCGTGCCCCTCTCTCATCTAGAAAGAAATCACTATGGGTTTCTTTCCTAATTTGGAAAGACATACTTTTGTTTCCCAATTTTTTCTCCACACATACCGTGCAACAACTTTCCTATGCCGAAATTCAAATTTGAGCACAAAAAATCACTGTTTGGGCATGGAAATTCACTAGTCGGGCACAATTTTTTTGACACTTTAGAGGGAAAATGGTCCGAAAATGACTAATTTTTTTGTATAATAGGGATTCACAGCCCTCTCATTTCCCACACTCAAACCGCACCTACTATGCCCCCTCCTCTCCAATCGAGCGGTTATACTAGTTCATCCACTTTCTCCACCTCCGGTCCCAAAAAAAATAACGTCGCACATGTGTGGCAACACTTCAAATTAGGTCAGATTATGTAGCGGGATGGTGACTTGAGGTGGATAGCGTGGTGCAATTGACGAAGGAAGACACTTAAGAGGAAGACACTTAAGAGGGGGTCATGGACAGGAGTCGGCCACTTGTATAGGCACAACAAGTTGCACAAGGGGAGTTGATAGTCACATTCCAAAAAATTATCTATACGAGGTTCCCTCCAGAAGAATAGTTGTAGTCATGTAATTTTATTTACCTTATGTAATTTTCTTTCCTTTTTGTATTTTTTTCCTTTTGAGCAAGCCTTGCATTCTTTTTTTCTTACCAGGGTTTGTTTCCAAGAAGAGTAGTAGGAAGTTTTTAATGAAGCAGGCTTAATAAAGCTTACTATTCACCCCCACCCCCCCCCCCCCCCCCATATGACAGTTGGCCGCTATTTCTCAATATTTATAATTTTCTGTAGTTTTCTGAAATTTTCGGGGGAAAAGGGGCCAAACAGCTTTTTTCAGATAAATGGGCCAAACAGTTTTTTTAGGAGAACGGGCCAAACAGCTGCCCGAAATCCCTTTTGGTCGTGCCGGGCCAAGCACGAAAGCACCCCGCGCCGTGCTTTTTTCCCTTCGCGGCACGTGTGCCGGCTTGGCACGGCACGAAATGAAATTCGGCCGCCTCGTACTTACCGTGTTCCCATCCATTTCCACTCGCCGCTTACTTCCGGCGTCCACTTCCACCCGGTGATCTCGCCGCCCTAGACGGATCACCGCCGGCGCTGACCTGCCGTCCCCTGACTCCAACACCCGCCCGCACGAAGTCCCTCCTGCTTTTAGTCTATTTTGGAGCGCCGCCTCCGTCCACAGCGGCAGCAGCCTTACAGCAGATCGCCATGCCCTCCGCCCCGACGCCTCCTCCCGCTGAGCCGCCGCCAAATCCACCAAATTCTATCTCCCCCTCGGTAGCGACCTGTCCCCTTCTGCTTGTGTTCAGAGCTGTGTCTTCAGTTTTGTTTTTCTGACGTGTTTGGGTGGGAATTAGGAGGAGGCTGAGGCGGATGCGGTAGGCACGCCGTCGAGGGCCGGGGCTGTGGGGACGGTGAGCTGGGGAACCGGCACCCTCGTCGGCGTATTCACGGGGCTGCTCTACGGCGGGGCCAAGGAGGCCAACGCTAACGTCGTAAGTTGCCACCCTACTCCATTATAGCACCCTCCTTTCCGTTATTACTTCGTATGTAACATGAGTGGATGTTAATGGAGCTGATTAGTGCTTACTGATAACCTGTAGATGCAAAAGATACATTTGCATCCTCATTTTCTTGTAGAATTTTATGAAATTACGAAATACAGAATGGATTCTGTGAAAGTACTGACAAATATAGGATTAAATGGAAATTACGTGTCTCCTATTTTGGATCTGGTAGACAAATCCAGAATTTTGCTTAGATACTTAACCCTTTCTATTCGTGGATAATATCCCCCCGCTCCCTCCCTTAAATAGGTAGCACACTTCAGGCCAGGAGAATGATTCGTGTGAAAACTATATCGTATTTTACAGAGCAAGGATGCTGAAGTAATGTTGAAGATGGGAAGTACCACAGACAAGCGCGAACAGTATAGGCTGATGAGAGATGCAATGGAGAAAAGGTTTATCCGGGTTGCCAAAGGCTCCCTAGTTGGTGGTGCTCGCCTTGGGATGTTCACTGCAACTTTCTTTGGCATTCAGAACCTTCTTATTGATAACCGTGGGGTACATGATGTGTTCAACATTGCTGGAGCTGGCTCAGCTACCGCGGCTGCTTTGGGCTTATATGTATGTATGTCACCATATTAAACATGTATTTTGACAATACTTGGTTAAAACATTGGAAATCTTGGTCACAGAAAACACTTACCTATTTTTCTTGAATTGGTATAACTTGGAAGAGCTTATGAAATATTTTTTCTGCGGTATGAAATATGTACAGAAGAGTAAATTACAGAACTAATTAAAATAGAATAAACAGAGGCACCTCATTCATTGTTAGAAGTAAATGTGATATTACTATCCCTTTCTTATAGTTAAAAGATTTATGTTGTAGGCCTTGATCAAATTATTACATGCTATTTAGTCTTTACCTGTAGTTGGCTGCCTTTAGGGCCTCCTGTTGGCTGTGGGCCTGTGGCTATGTGGCCCCTAACCATACAATGGTTTCTATATCTGATATATCGAATGATGGAATTTACCTGCCAAGATATGTTTACTTGAATTTTGGCATCAATCAAGAAACTTGATTTATTAGTTACCTTGAAGATTGGCCTTAGTAGGGGGAAAATGATACAAGAGTGTTCGCCTAAATATCTTCCATATTTTTGTAATCAACATGAATCTTCACAAACTGAAATACCCCTTGGGCAGTCTCTTTGGCTGCACAACACCGTACGGGATAATTATTATTTTATATTATCGTTTTGTATTGCTTCCATATTGCTTGGTAGACTTGGTTCATCTCAACTAATGTCTATACCTCAGTGCCTGGTTCACCGATGTGGCGTGCAAGGAATGTATTGGTGGATCAGTTCTCGGTGCCGGAATCTGCTTTCCCCTTGGTACTCTTACCTCCAATTACTCATGACTTTTTTTCCTGCACTCTGCAGACTGCACTATATACTTTTAGGGGGTCTTCTAGCCTCTAGCTTGTTCGAATCCGAATCTACAGATCAATTGCTTAGTTATGGACCATTGGACCTGATGACACAATATTAATAGATGCCTAATATCCTCTATGATGGTATAGGATTTACTGCATCCTGCAAAGTAAATGAAATTGTTTAGCATCTTCGTGACATGATTCTTCTCCCATACTTAATTTCAGCCCTTGTGGTATGGATTGTTTAACTTGTCGATAATGTGTAACCTTTAAGTACACTTTTCATGTCTTCAGCTTAGCCTTCCAGTGTGGAAGTTTGATTCTACCTTCTCATCATGTACTACTTTGTGGCCATCACTTAATTCCCTTGTTCATCTGCGAGTATGTGTTAATCAGTAAAGCACATGCACAGAATTCATTTACATAAAGATATCTTGCCATAAGCATCTGCATTAATAAAACACAACGTCACTAGTTACGAACACAACAGTGCCAGGTCACTTTTAAACAATGGTTATATTTGCTCGAGAAGCTCACCTCAGGAATTCTTCTACAGGTTGGGTACAGTTGAAGCTGGCAGAGAAGGCCAATCTTGATATTGAAAATGCAAAGTCGCCATCAGATTTGGCAAGGGAACAAGGGAATCAAAGTCGTGTGGGGGGAATCAAAGTCGTGTGGGGGCTGCTATAGACCGACTCGAGGGTAGCCTGAAGAAGTAACATTTTCATACCTTGCAAGTTGCAAGGACCTTTTCTCATACCTTGTGGTTGGTTCCTGGAGGTGTAGCTGGAAGAGCTGTTGTCAACAGCCACGCTTATTTCACTTTTGTTCTTTCCTGTACTTGCCATAGTAATGTTGTACTTTGAAGTGGTAATGGCAACAAGGGCAATTGTATCTCTTGTGGAGGTAAATTTTGATACCAAATCCGACTTGCTGGAACTGTTAGTTTGCATACCGTGTTGGTTGTTTGCTTGTGCCATTATGAATCGCAACTATGTATAATTTTATTCATGATGCCTGTCAACTTTACAAATCATTGGAAGGATGCGGCAGACATAAAATAGACTTCCTAGTTTCTTGAAGAGTTTGTATTGGTGATTAGTTCATCATAATCAATTGCCTGTTTGGTTTGATGCCCATATATGCTAAATTTTGCTTGCCAGAATGTTGGATTGGCACAGTTCGTGGCCAATTTGCCCATGAATTTGGCATCTAAGTCTAGCGGATATGAAACCTTCAGTTAAGTTTTCGACAAATCATCGACAGAGTATACTCCTACGAGAGACCATTAGGAAAGGACATGAAATCACATTCAAGAAGCAATCAGATATATAAACTAAAAGCATGTGGTCTGAATATGAGCATTATTTCAACAGGAATATTCCTAAATGTTCAGAAAATACACCTACAACATATATGGAAACGATAAGACGATTCTCATCCTGACATTTCGTACAAAATCAAATCCTGACAAGCCGTTGGCAGCCACAGAAACATGCAAAAGGGTACTACATAACCGATATTGAGAACAAGGTTAGAGATACTGGAAAAACAAAATTTGAAGTTCCAAGTTTCAGCCATTACATCACCAGTTCGATACCAATAAGGTTGCAACATTAATGTCCAAAAGAGTACACAATTTAACTAAACATTGTTTGTAGAAGCTAGGCTCCAGAAACAATCGATGTGGACTTCTGCCGGCCATCTGGAATGGCAAAAAAGAACAATTGGTTTGGACGACCGGACAAATGGAACATCACACCTGTATAATACCCTTTCCTTTCGAGCTGTATAACTTCTCCTGCCTTGACATTGCGCATGTTCGGTCTCCAAGAGCTAAAGCTTCTCGTCGAGTGCAGGGGTTAAGATTGTCAGGAAGTTTCTCATCTTCTTCCAGCTGCAGAAGTCCACATATTAGGATTTAAAAGTACATGAAGATACCACTTAATGGTGGAGTGAGAACAATATGGACATAATGATGGAAGAGATAACTCAT